>JAXGGA010002080.1:0-131866 GCA_038373865.1 Uloborus plumipes | reverse complement strand
GGGCGCTGATTCAATTTGTGTGTCAATATTCTCAAGGGGGTTCATGCAGTCAAAAGTGCTTATTTTGTCATTGCACCTGCTGTATCTCGGAAAATATTGATGTGATTTGAATGAAATTTTGAATAACACTAACCCAATATGGAAGCAAGCATCGATTAAATTTTGGCGCCCATCGCCCCAGGGTAAGAGTGGGGTGATTTTTGCGCTTGGTCAACAATGCGAAAAATTAATTTATTAAAAAATCGCTTTCACGCTATTAAATTATAAAAACATCTGAAAACTTTCAATGATTTGAAATTTTTTACTGTTGCCAATTTCTTTTTACTAACAAATAAAATGTTTGCAATTAATCAAAACAAGGGTTTTGCAATGATTTCCAATTTCGCTCATTGATTCTGCATTTGCAGGGGTTTTTCGATAATTGGGAAATTGGAGCTATCTCCAATTATTCGGGCGAGTACGTATTTTATTTTGTAACCAGAATTCATAAGATAGATATAGAAGAAAGTTTCGTGACGGCCACGACAGCTAGTTTTTTAAAAAGTAGCGAAGTAGCAACTACATTTCAAAAGTAGTGTAGCTCGCTACATTTAAAAAAAAGTAGTTGTAGCTGTAGTTAACTACATTTATAAGAAAGTAGTTGTAGTTGTAGTTCGCTACAAAAAATATGTAGTTTTTCCAACCACTGGAAGGGAGTATGGTTTAGAAAAATATCTGAACTGGAGGCTTTAAAATGCTGATTTGGGCCATCTTTAGTGATGGTAGGAAATTTCAGGCATTCTCCCCCTGAATGTGTTTCAAAATTGATGATTTAAAAGCCTAATTTTAAGTTGCAATCTTTTGTAAAGTTAGGTGTTGGAGTAATGAACCATTGAAAAACTTCCAATGCTCAAAAATGTAAAAAAAAAAAATGTTATTGTTTTCTTTCAGTGATTTAAGGAGGGAGGATTTGGAACCCCTCTGCCGAAAATAATTTGACTTAAAATTGAAGGCTTAAATATTTTACGGATTGTTTGGTGAAGAAATAGTATGTCTGATACAAATTTGCCACCTTTGTGAACTTAGGAGGAAAGGCTTGGGCCTTTTCTTTTGAAAAGTTTTCATAGCTGACTTATTAAAAACTGTTATAAACCATCTCTAGATGTCTTAAGGCTAGGGAGATTTTGTGCAGTCTCGAAAATTGAATTCTATCTTTTGTGAAGTTAGAGGGAAGAGTAGCGGTGAAAGATGTTCCTCAAAAGTTTTTACGCTCTCTTTGGAGATGTTAGAAGTTTAGTAAACTGATTTTAAATTTGAAAAACATTCCGTTTGTTGATGATGTTTTTTAGTGTTTCAAATAAAACAAACAAACTATGTAACTTCATTTTTTTATCAACAAATTAACAGTCTCAAATGCATTCCTTGTAATTGTTGTTAACTTTAGAAAAATTAGTAATTAATGCCTGACGTAGTTTAAATAGCCAGAAATATCCAGATATTAATTAAGTGAAGAAATTGAGCTTCAAGAGGATGAAAAATGCGTCGTACGAGAAATCAGGGAAAATTTTAGTTAGACATGGAGAAATCAGGGAAAAGTCAGGGAAAAAGATTTTGTTCTTCCTGTGGCCACCCTGTTAATGCTTTCTACTTTGCATCAAAACAAAAATTCCCTTTGAAAGAAAGAGCGCTTGAAATGCTTGTTGTGCTGACGATTCTTTTCATAGAACTATTGAAAATGCAACAGCTTGGTATTAAACTGCAAAAACTATTGTCTGTTAGTGTGAAAGCAACTGTAATTAAAAGAAAACAAAACAATGTAAATAAAATAATTTCATTGCTGCATTTTTATTTGTCGTCTGCCATGTTTTGCTTGTGCATTTATGAAATCGTGAAAAATATCGTCTGCTAGTGGAGAGAAACTTTCTTTGAAAGAAAAAAATTTGGTAAATACTTCCTTTTACGGGTAAATTTCTTAGTAGATGCCTTAAGTTTTGAAATAGTGGTTGGAGTGAGCAAGAAAACAATTCAAACATTTACACCCCTAATTTGCCACCAAATAATGCAAAAAAATAATTTACAGTGATTCATTTTCTAAATATCGCCTATTTTAGAATCATTCAGGGGATCTTTCACAAAATACCGCCATTAGCGCTAAATCGAACCCAAACTCATAGACTTAATTTTTTTCGCCAAATTTGTCACCAAATTGGCGACCAAAAGCTTGGCGATATATCGCCAAATGCTAGAGCCAATTTATATCACTCAAGTAAAGTATGCATTCACCCTAAAAAGTGATAAAACACCCCCTCGGGAATATTCAAATACAACCAATGACGTCCTGTGACCTCCCATTAGGGCACCCCTACTTTCGCTCAGTTTAGATACAAAGGAAAACAGTTTTTACGGCTTGATTCAAGTTTTGCACAGCAATTCATATTATATTCATCCTGCAGACATGCAGATACTGCCGTTTACCTGCCCAAATTAATGAAAAATGCATTTACTGCTAATTACCATTGATTAAAAATTTTTTTTCTTCGGAAACAAAAAAAAAAAAAGATATTCGTGCCATAAAAGTAATGTAACATAGATTTCAAAAATGCAAAAAAATTAAAATCGAAAAATTTGCAGTTACTGCCCTTTACCTGCCCACGGCAGAATATATGTCCACTGCACGGCTCACCATGAAATAGAGTTGCAAAAAATGTTCATTTAGAAAAGTGACGCAGTCCAATTGAACTTGAAAATTTTGTATACCAATTTTTAGATTCTTTTACCTTGAAAATGCCATATTACATGTTACTTTTTTGTGAAAATTATAAAAGAGAAAATGTTAAATTACATGTTCCAGCAGTGACTACCTATAAAGAGGGGATGTTCACAGGGTCCATGTCTCCCCCTTCCCCCCAAGGGTGTTGAGTTGAATATTAAAAAAAAAAAAATTCTTTGTCATTATAGAGAAGAAAAGGAAGTCTGTGGAAAGCAAAGTGATTTTATAGAGGAAAAAAAACAATGTCGGTGGAAAATATTTATTTTAAAAGATCTTTAAATTATAAATTTTCAGTAGTTACAACTTATTCGTCAGCTAATTGCCTCTCCCGTCCACCTGTTCTATATGTTTCTTTTCATAGTCTGTCTGAAAAAAATAGTCTTCAAAATGATACGTTTCCGAACTTCCCACCACCAAAATCAGTACGAAGTGCCTCAAATTTTGTTTCCAGAACTTCAATTTTTCAAAATTTCCTAGGGAGAACCATCAAACACTTATCAATATCCAAAATCATTTGAAATTTTATTTTTGGAGCTTCAATTTTAGACCCTTATGTTACTAAATATGGCCTTACAATCATGTCCTCTGACATCTTTGCAAAACGAAGCCTAATGGTATGAAACAATGGTACAACTATGATAATACAAAGTAATAATGATTTAAAGTGTCATTTTCTGAAGCTTGCCTATGGTGCCAATCACAGGTTAAGATCCCCCCCCCCCCCCTCCTCCAACTAATGGAACAGAGAAAGGGGTAAAAGAATGAATTATTTCATGCTGAAAATGAAAAGGTGGAAGGGATGGAAGGGCTGATAACATCAGAATAAGAATTCCTGGTGGTTTTTTGAAAATAATGTGGCAGATTTGACGGAACCATCAGCAAGTAGATTGCAGCTTAAAGAGATAAAAAAGCCATACACTTGTGGCAAATATAGGTACTTTTGTGAGCAGGGGTCAAGCCAGGATATTTGACCAAGGTCCTGTTTTTGGAATTTTGTGAAAAATAGTTCAGAATTTTGTGAAAACTAATTCCTAATTTTGTGAAAAATAGTTAGGGCAAAAAATATTCCCAATCAATCCGTAAACTCAGATATCTGTGAAGAGTCAGTTTTGAGTGTGGTATTTTTGTGAAAGGTCCATTTTTGAGTGACTGAATTTTGTGAAGGGTCCTTTTTTGAGTGACTGAATTTTGTCAAGGGTCCTTTTTTTTGAATGCCTGAATTTTGTGAGGGGTCCTTTAACGGACCTAATTTCTCTCTAGATTGACCCCTGGTGAGGGATATTAAGTGGGAGGCAGGTGCATGTGATGTATTCATAATTTCCCCCTTCGCATGGCGGTTTAAACGGTAATAATATGAAGAATGCACTAATCATTAAAAATCAAGAGCGGTCGGCAGTTAGCAAGGTGGCTGTTTAATGGGGGAATTTGTATTGCTTTTCTATATAGGACGAGGTGTTTGTAGTTATTCTTTGCAAACTGTGAAAGGGGCCACGAGGTTCGACTGTACTACTCATACTTGATTTATGTTTTAAAATACAGTTAACTAAACATAATTTACATTTTTACATGCTCAAGGTTCATAATATTGGTGTACAACTGTTGATTAACAGAATTTGAAAGCGAAAATTCAGCATTGTGTTGTAGTTTTTTAAATTCTTTTAATTTTTAGAATTATCTCTTTGCTCTTAAATGCATCATATGACATCAAGTGCTTTTCTGACATATATTGAAGAGGCACATTTGGCACTGTGATTTCTTCATCTTCTAAGACACTCTTCCGAGACATTTTAGTTTTTCCTTTATCAAGTGCAATTTTTGACACAATTTTAATTGAGAAATAAATAAATACCTCTGTGCTGAGAAACAAAAGCAAATACAACTTTTTTTCATGTTGTATTATTAAAAGAACAAATGCACACTAACACTGCAGACACAGGTTTCTGCATTACAAGGAACGTCTTTTCAAGGCACAAAATGTGTTTATGGATGTAACGACATCTAATAAAAGCTTCCTGAGCATTTGTGCTTTTTAATGTTGTATTATTTGCTTTTTTTACAATCATATAAAAATAATTTTTAAATATTAGCATACTTTTTCCAAAAACTAGATTTTATAAAACAACAGCAATGATTTTATTAAGGATTGTTTCAAACATCTTTTGGTATTGTAAGGATTCGGTTCCTGCAGATTTGATAGTGGAAAGTGGCTGATTTTAACATCCGGTGGTTTTATTAGTGGTGGTTACTGTATTATTAGAACTCGTAAATCAAAGAACTAAATAAAATTTATTTGTGGTATTCTAGGATCCCGGTGAAGTCAGCATGCAATACCAGTCACTATCACGACATCATTGGAGGGTTGCCATTGTTTATTATTTATAAGTTTTTAAATCTTGTGTTGTAACTTAGACTTGAATGCCTTGCTCAATGTTTTAACCTTATACGTATGCAGATCCAGGTTCAGAAATATGTGAATGAAAATTACTTTAAAAACTTCAAAAACAAGTTGAATGTCAATTTTTTACAGGTGACCATGAAATTAGGCAATTGTAGTTTTTTTCTTTTTTTACTTAATTTATTTTTACATTTACACACTCCCTTGAAACTCTCCCATGCCCTAGGTTGAATATTACTGATCTAAATTCCATTGACCTTTTCCATGAACACTGCACAGCATGAACTTTATTTTATTTATTTGTTACAGCTCCCGAAGAAAAGTCTTGGAATGAAAAACACACTCCAAGCAGTGAATCACCTGATGAAGAATTAAATCCTATAGAAGGAAAATTTCTCCCTCTAATTATTAAATTGTCTAATGAAAAACCAATTTCTGCAAAGAAGAAAGAGTTATGTTCTCCAAGTAAAGTTCCAAATGAATCATCTCACAAAGAATTACCATCTCTAGAAATAAAACATTTGTGCTATCCTGTTGCTGAAGCATTACAGGAGTCAAAACCTTCAGAGGAAGAGCAGCTTCAAACTCATGGGGAAAAATGTATATATGATGAACAGTTATGTCTGCTAAATGTTAATTTACCTTGTGAAGAATTTAACTCTGAAAAAGAAAAAGAATTACACCTTACTAATACCAAATCCTCTGGTGAAGAATTAAAATCCTGTGATGATACAATGAAATCTCTAAAAGAAAAATTGTTATTGTATTCGCCGATTAGTGAAGCCTCTCCTGAAGAAGAATCGGTCGAAGAAGAAGAACTTAACACGCCCATCACTGAATCACTTGATAAGCATCAGCTGCTCATTTCAAGAGAAGAAGCAATGGTGTTCGCAAGCAAAGAACCGATGGTGCTCCCAAACAAAGACCTGTCGTTACTCCCAAGCAAAGAACCAACATCATTCCCGAGTAAAGAAATGACATCGTTCCCAAGTGCAGAACTGATGGTGTTCCCAAGCAAAGAACTGATGGTGGTCCCATTTGAAGAATTGACGTTCCCAAGTGAAGGAACGACGTCATTCTCAAATGTAGAACTGTTGGTGTTCCCAAGCGAAGACCCAACGTCGTTCTCAGGTGAAGTACCAACAGTGTTTACAAGGGAAGAAACGACAGAGTTCCCAAGCGAAGAACCAACGGTGTTCCCAAGCGAAGAACCTAGTGTGGTTTCTAGCCAAGAACCTATTGTAGTTTCTATTGAAGAACAGAGTGTGTTTCTGAGCGAAGAACAGTATGTGTTTCCAAGCGAAGAACCTAGTGTGTTTCCTAGTAAAGAACAGAATGTGTTTCCTAGTGATATGTCGAGCGTGTTTTCAACCGAGGGACCAAATGAGTTTCCAAGCGAGGAACCGGTGATGCTTTCAAGCGTTGAACCAATGATGCTTTCAAGCGATGAACCAATGGGGCTTTCAAGCGATGAACCGATGGGATTTTCAAGTAAGGAACCAATGGTGTTTTCAAGCGATGAACCAATGAAGCTTTCAAGCGATGAACCGATGGTGCTTTCAAGCGATGAACCGATGGGGCTTTCAAGCGAGGAACCAATGGTGTTTTCAAGCGAGGAACCAATGGTGTTTTCAAGCGAGGAACCGATGGTGGTTTCAAGCGAGCCAATGGTGTTTCTAAGCGAGGAAACGACAATGTTTCCAAGCGAAGAACTGAAGGTGTTTTCAAGAACTTATACTAGGTAATAGTTAAAGCCATATTTTTTCAAATTTAATTTTACTTGTTAATTTATATATTTACTAGCTGTGTAGCCTGCTATGCTCGGTCTACATTGAAAATGAAAGTAATGTCAAGTGGCGTGTGTCCATAAAAGTCCTGATTACATTAAAGTCTATATTTTACTAGCGCTCAGTACGAAAAATTAATCAATTGCCAAGGAAGTTAAAAATCCCCAGCTACGAGGAAAACCTAAAAGCAAAAATTTTATTTGTTAAAATTCAAAAAAACGGCAGCATCTTTTTTTATCAATGATTTCTTTCACGCTAGTTAATCTTTCTTTCTCATGCAGATGAAGTTAATAAATCCAATTTAAAATTGATATTTACTAACTTTTGAACACCTGTATCTTTTTTCTGAACAGTTAGCGGTTTGAAGTCTTCAAAACCTTCGAAAGGAAATCCTATTAAAAGGTATTTTTATCGAGATTTCCAATGAGACCAAAATGGAGAAAATCCGATTATTATTTCCACTAAAAAGCGCCATTTTTGAATCCTCAAATTAAAATTTAAATGGATTGGCAGTCTTTTGACGTTTGAAAACCCCCTTACGACCCCTCCTAAATGGCCAAGTACCACCCTGCCAAATATGGTCCAGATCTGACGCAAACTATATGACGCTGATTTCTATAGGGAACATGCATATCAATCACATACACACACACATACGTACATATATTCTCTTTTTACTTCCTTTTATGTAGTAAAGGAAGTATTGTGATCGCGAAAAAAAACACTCAAATTTGGGTCTAAATTTTGATTTTGCTCACCCCCGAATGAATGTTCAGTCATTTTTTTCGACCTGTCAGCATGTGCGTATGTGCCTACCAACATATAAACAGCCGAAAAATCCTTTTCAACCATCCCAGAGTTAATTACAACGAGTTTTCCCGTGACGTCTGTATGTACGTATGTATGTCGCATAACTCAAAAACTATATGCCATAGAAGCTTCTAGTTATGTATGTAGGCTCTGAGGATGATCTAGTTGTGCACCTCCCTTTGTGGTTGCATTCGAATGTTCCTAAGGGGGTGTTTTACCTCTTTGGATCCATACCAGATTTTTTTCAGATAGAATAATTTATTTTTGAACCGAAAGTAATAACTAATGCCGAATAGAGACTTATTGCTCAACTAACGATATCATCCTTTTTACTTGCTTAGCAGATTTGTTTTTCAGTTTAATGGAAACATTTGTTCTTTGTATTAAAAAGCTATTTTTCGTTTCTTCCAAATATCTCAAAGCCTTCTTCAATGTATTTCATATGGAGGTAGGAATTTAAAAGAATTGATATTTCTTGTACATATTTCATACTTATATGAGATTCTTTAAAAAAATAATTTCTGGATGATACCATAGCATAGCTGCTAACTCTCCCGATCCAATCGAGAGACTTCAGAATTTTGATACCTGCTTCCGAACTCCCTAATGAAGTAAATATCTTCCGAAGAGCCGGCCACCTTGTCTAGTGGTCAGAGCAGTCTGCCACGGATGGAGTGGCCCTGGGTTTGAGTCCCGGCTTGGGCATGGATGTGCTTTCTCTCTCCTGTCCTTGTCTTTTCTGTGTGGGAATGTTGTTGTGAAAGGCTGCCTGCCCTATAAACGGGTACCTATGGCATGCGTGTACTGTGGAAGTCGGACTTCACACCAAATTACGGTACAGTTAGAAAAGTGAAGCAGCGCACTCCAAATTGCCAGCCCGGCTGGCACACGACAAAAAAAAAAAAAATCTTACAAAGTTTGATCAAAACTAGAAAATTCTCGAGAAGAGAAATCTTTCTTTGATTCAATTTCAGGAGAAATCTCTAAAGTAAGACAATGATTGTAACAAAAACAAGCTGTCATTTTTGAAGGAAAAAAAAATCCATCTTTTTAAATTTGTATTTTCAGACATTTGGTAAAATGTTCCTGTTTTCATCCTAGTTCCCCAAATCTTTACCTGTTGCAAGGAATTTTTATTATCACTTATAAAAAATAGCAAACTTATCCATAGCTTACATTTTTTTAAATCTTTTTTTTTTCTTCAAAAAAGTAATGCATAATAGTAATCTAAACTTCCGAATTTTGAAGCCTGGCTGGATTTCCAAGCAGTGAAGTTTGAATTCTGTTGAGGCAAAATTTAATAAATCCCTACTTGTATTTTAAAAATCCTTACAGTACTCAAATTTTTTCATTAAATTTATTCATGCCAAGTCTCCTGAGTTGTAGCATAAGTCTCCATAATTTTGAGCTTTCAATGTTGGCACTCATGCTCAAGCCATTTCGTAAGCATACCTACCAACTTGTACGTTTTGGCCTTACAATGTCCGTTTTTTTACTCTTTAGTACGATCGTACGGTGAAGGTGTAAAATCGTACGTTTTTTAAGAGAATTTTTCATCAATTTCAATGTTTTTTTTTTCATATAAATAAATTTCAACTACTGGGCTTCTTTAAAATTCATCGTTACATGTGTTAATACGCGAGGGACAGCCTAAACTGCGTCATATAACAGCACTGAACGCGTACTTTGCGGGTGAGCGTGGTTGAGACTGCAATCCATTTGCATCGTGCAAATATTTTAATGTTTGTGAGCATTTTAGGTTGCATTAACATAAACTACCTTAGGTTATCACATTTAATTATTTATTTTGATAATTTCTTATACATTTTTTCCTCCCCATTTTACATACTTACATTTTACCCGCGATTCCCGTAAAATCGCTTTTTATCCTTTAACATCTTGTCGGTGTTGTAATATTTTTGATAGTTGGAAGTTATTTTGACATATTGCTATCTTAGATTCACTTGTTGCAGTTTTTTTTTAATAATTGGTAAATAAATTTATTTAAAAAACTGATCTACAGTCAACGAAAAATTGTTTCATGTGTTAAGATTTCAATCATTTTACATCTTGCAAGTATTTTAATATTTTTGACGATTGAAATTTATTTTACATATCTACCGAAGACTACTTTATTTATTTCATTTTTTTTTATTATTCATGTTTTTTTCCCCCTTACTAGCATGCTTATATTTAACACATACTTCACAGAAAATTACATAACTGAAACGAATTTATTTAATTGAAAATCTAAAGAAAATTTAATGTTGATTCAAATTTAAAATAAAAGAAAACTACTGAAAGTGACAGTGATACAGTTCGATAACTTATTTAATGTCTGATTTTCATTGTCTTAGTACATTTTCGTCTGGCAAATTGTAAGATTTTCTAAGTAAAGATGTTGGCAGGTATGTGTAAGTCCTACAACCTTTTTCCACGAGATGTTTGCAAGATAAGGTGGTGTCAGCTGTAAAAAAGTGTAATTTTCTATTTCATTGGGGCAGGTGAAGGCAAGTGGGCGATTCTCTGTAAACTTGTCATTTTTCACACGAAATCAGTCCGGGCACGGTTTTTTGAAATGTTCGTATAATTATAATACTATTGCTCAGAAAATGAATCCATTACTTTGGTTTGAAAGAGGGATAATTGAAGTTTGTGTTTTTCTGATAAATCATGATGGGGGTAAGTCCCCCGCCTAGTATAACTGGGCAGGGAACTGTGCCAGGTGTCTGTTTTTGCTCTTTGTTGCTAATATCTGCAAAACTATTGGAACATAATAAGTTACGAGACAACCTATAAATTTAGGCACAAATCGGGGACATAATAACTAATATGTTTTATAATTAAATTAATTGACCTTAATAAAATCACTTCCCAGAGGACTGTTTTCGCAACGACCATGATGCATACTTTCATCACAAATGTGGCTCTCAAACTAAGCAAAGTAGCGTTTCAACACTGTTCTCGGCGATTTCGGCAAATTCACACTGATTGCTTTAAACTTCACGCCAAAAAGAATTTGCAAAAGTTATAGATTTTTCGTATTACAGCTTTGAATTTGTTGCAGGGGACTGTTTGAAAAAACTCCGGACAGAATTTACATGACAATTTTAAGTTTTAGAAATACGTAATTAGACCTTATTTCATAAGAAAATTATAGCTTCATTATTCTATTTTTAGATATTACTGACCAAATTTATGTAGTGCTCATAGGTTTTTTGAAATACATTCTTTAACAGTTAGACTATGGGATTGGGACAGCCAGGGGACTATTTTTGGCGCTTAAATAATTTCTAGAAAAAAAATTAAATTGTTATCGCTCCAAATACAATTGGGCCACAAAGTATTAATGCTGAACTTGTATTAAGAGCGATAATTGCTTGATTACACTTTATAATTTTTAAAATAAACAGTCGGGACAGCCAATTACCAGTTTACAGAGAATCGTCCAAGTACAGCTTGTAACTCCTGTTCCTTCTCTCTTAAGTCAAAATGGGCATGTTAAGTGTGGATCCACTTGCTCTTTGTATGGTGTTATGGATATGATTTATGCATGTAAAATATTAGCAAAAGTAACACTGAAAATTCAATTTCATTTATCTTATGCTTTTAGTACTGTAATTTAAAATATTTACTGATGTTTATATTACTCATTGAATGTATCATATCTGCCAATTTTTCAGAGTTCAGTAGTATTCGTTTGAATTTCAGATGTTTCCTCATTCTCAAATATCTTCTCATTTTGCTTATTTACTTGCAAGCTCTTTCCCCTGTAAAAAAAAATGTTAAAACATCAAGTAAGATAGTACCAGAAACCATTTTAAAAACTAAAGCTTTGGCTTTATCATACTTTTAGACATTTTTGGGCAGATTCAGACAGTTTTGGAAAGTCCTGTCTAATACACCAATCCTGGCTCTGAACAATGTTTTCTAAATGAGAGATTCAGGATCTCAAGGCACAAAATTCAAAAACATGTGTAAAGAAGAAATTATTCTTAAGTGCTTGCAAAATGTAAAAACCACAGAAGAAAAATGCTAAAAAGTAAAAGAGAGCTATAAGGGCGATTCTCTGTAAACTCGTAATTGGCTGTCTGCACCAATTATTTTGAAAATAATAAAGTAACTATCGCTCTTAATACAAGTAAAGCATTAATACTTTGTGGCCAAATTGTATTTGGAGCGATAACAATTTAATTTTGTTTTCTAGAAATTTTCTAAGTACCAAAAACACAGTACCCTGGCTGCTCCAATTCAATAGATTAACTCTTAAAGGCAATATTTTAAACCTATTTACACTACATAAATTTGGCATTTAATATCTAAAAATAGAATAATGCAACTATATCTTTTTTATGAAATAAGGTCTAATTATGTATATCTAAAACTTAAAATTTTCATGTAAATTATATCCAACAGTCCCCTGCCGCAAATTCAAAGCTCCAATAGAGAAAATCTGTTACTCTTGCAAATGTTTTTTGTCATGAAGTTTAAAGTAATCAATGTGAATTGCTGAAATTGCTGAGAACGGTGTTGGGACGATATTTTGTGTAGTTTGAGAGCCATATTTGTGATGAAAGTATGCATTAGGGTCGTTGGGAAAACAATCCCCTGGGAAGTGATTTTATTAATATCAATTACCGTATTGTTCGTCGTATAAGACGCACCCAATTTTAAATTAAATCCCCCAATTTAAATTAATCTTAAATTTATGCCATATAAGACGCAGGCACTCCCCCCCCCCCCCCCTCCCCTGATTTTGTAGAGAAAAGTGCGTCTTATATTGTGAAAAATACGGTAGTTTAATTATGAAACATATTAGTTGTTATGTCCATTATTTGTGCCTAAATTTATAGGTAGTCTCGTTACTAAGTATGTTCCAATAGTTTTGCAGATATTCCGCAACAAAGAGCAAAAACAGCCACCTGGCACAGTCTCCTGCCTAATTATACTAGGCAGGGGACTTACCCCCTATCATGATTTATCAGAAAAACACTAACTTCAATTGGCCCTCTTTCAAACCAAAGTAATTTCTAAGTAATAGTATAATAATTATAGGAACATTTCAAAAAACCATGCCTGGACAGATTTCGTGTGAAAAATGACGAGTTTACAGAGAATCACCCCTAAACAAACAGTGTCGTAAATTATAAAACTAGTGTACAAAGATTAATTTTAATTTGAGCTTTTAAAATAAGAAAATATCCAAAAAATAATAATAAACTGTACTACTATACAATAACAAAATGAAAATTTGAGTATTGTACTACAGTAACCCCTCGTTATATCGCGCTTTTCGGGGGACAAGAAAGCGCGATATAACCGAGGTCAATAAAAATAGTTTTCTATCCAGCATACAAGTAAATTATACGTGCACATACATAAAAATTCATTTACTCGAACATTAGATTTTAGGGCGTGTGTTTTCTTGACACTTACCAGATGCATTTCACTCATTGTATCAATACAAAAGAAAGTGTTCAGTAGTTTCCAAACTGTCTCTGCAGTATGCAAGTTTGGGTGACAGGAATTTGCTGCTTCTTTTCAGCGAATTCAGAAGAATAGAAGAACCTTCGTTTTGTTCATTGATGACAAAATAAATGAGAAAGATACCTTTTCTGAGCACCTTACATATTTTCTCAAAAATGGTTTCGAACTAAGATTTTTTTTTGTGGTGGGGGGGGGGAGACAAAAGAAAAGAGCGATATATCCGAATGAGCGATATAACGAGGGGCTACTGTATTAAAAAGTTAAGTGGTGCAAATGTTTGCAGAAATTATATTAAGATAGCATTTCTATGAACTTTCGAATTGTAAAAAATGATGAGTAGCTTAGAATCTTGTCAGCTTTTATTTCAGTTTACAATCTTTAATATATATTTCCCCCTTTTACTTTTAAAATATGTAATAGAATTTTTTCTTTGTTTCCCAAAAATTCAAAACTTAACTTTTTTTAATAAGCTATTGAATTACTGTGCATTAATGTTTAGCTGTTTATTGCTAACTACTTTTTTGTTAAGAATGGTATCTGGTAAGCATTTAGGTATATTATATGGGTTATATTAAATTTCTTTCATTAATTCTATTTCTTTAGATCTACGTTTACAACGCATGTAGTACCAAATTATATTAACTATAGTATGGTGGCAAGTCCTGGTGTGAGAAGAAAAGATCGAATCATCAATGTATGTATTTGATTTATTTATTCATTTATGAAGGGAAGGGGAGGTCATAATGTGAAGAAAAATTAAATCCTTTAAGAACCGACTAAGTTCCTAGTTTTTATTTGATCTAATGAAATAAAACATATTAAAAAATAAATAATACAGTAGATATATATAGTGCAAATATGTAACAGAATGTTTTTTTTTTTTGCTCTTTTCAATTCTTGTAATCAGCTTAAATCCAATAAGATTTAATGAATGAAAAATGTATATATTACTGAACTTGGTATTTGCCACTTGAAAAATGATAAATGAAGTCTACAAAAGTGAAGAATAGTAATTGTTTCTGTTTTCTGCATTTGATTTCATTTTTCAAAAATCTGAACTACTGTAAATAAAGTAGTGGCATAGCATGAATTTACATCGGAAATACTAAGAATATTATACTGAAGCACAATCTGTTTCATAAAAACTAGATGTTACTTTATTGAAAAGAAAAATATTGAAGCCACTACTTACACATCATGTAATTTTTAAGAACGTTTATTCAGTGCTGCAAAAAGTAACATTGTGTTAAGGTAAAACTAATAGTTTTTTTACTGTTTAAAAAAATACGGTTAAATATGGAGTTCTTTGGGAAATCACTATCTTTTGTTTTTGCTACCTTGGAAAAGACATCCAAATGTTGCATATTAAACCAAGAGTTTCTGTTTTTTTTTTTTTTTTTTCTGTAAATGAATTATTAAATTTACTTGCCAAGTGCTCCGATTTCAGCCTCATATTCAATCAGAAGCTAAATATTTTTTAAACCTATTTCTCTTTTTCATTGCAAAGGCATGACCTCACTATCATCCCTGCTAGACATTTTCTTTTTTTTGAATGGTATTTAGGTGCATCTCGTCTTTTGTGCTATTGGTAAGTATTTTTTTCTTTTCTTTTTTTTTTTTTTTTTTTTTGTGGCAGCAAAATGTCAAGAAATTGCAATACAAAACTGGGTTTCTTTTTATTTTTATCTGACTCTTTTATGCATTGTTTTTTTTTTTTTTTTTGCTTTATTTCTTTATATTTATGTATTTAATTGCAGCAAAAATCCTGTCTAGTAAAGGCGTTTTTAGTATTTGTTGTTAGTTGTAGCTCACTCTGTCCTAGTGACCTAGTGGTCTCCACCCTTCCATCTCCAATTCGGAGAACATTTTAGAAAGATGCAGACATTCCTTTGAAAGTAATCTAGGCAGATTTCAGCCTCCAAGACACAATTTTAGAGGAGCTAGGATACTTCAAAAAGAAAGGAAAAGGGGGAGGGGGCTCCAAAGTGGCCACTAGTAGCTGTTTATACTAAACATCTCAACTCATTTTACAAAGCTAATCTGCCATTTTAAAGCCCCCCTTTTTTTAGTTGATCCTTGCTTCTTGAAATGTGGGTCTTGGACGCTGAAAATTTGTATAGGTTAATTTCAAAATCATATCTTCACCTCTCTAAAATATTTTCCAAATCAGAGGTGGTGTGGTGGGGACGATGAGGTCCCTTGACATGGAGTGACTCAGTTTTTGGCGCATCTTTGCTACCTGTTTCCTGCAAAAGCCAGCGCGACTCAGCTTAACTAATAGCAAACCATTTTTACCTGTCGTGATGTGATTATGCAGAAAAATTTTTTGCCTTTATAAAATGGACTCTTGGGCAATATGATCAATTAAGATCAATCAAAAAAAAAAAAAAGTTGCTTTTTTTTTCGCATATTGCTGAAATTAATTCACAGAGAGGAAGAGCAAGGGAACAAGGTAGATTGTTGTAACGTGCTCTTAATGGTTTTCGATATAGAGAATCTCTCAAACAAAACTAATTTAGGCTGAGCAGCATCATACATAGACAAATCATTTCAGGGGGGGGGGGGGACTGAGAGGAGAAAGCAGTTCACCTCATAAAATGCAGCTAAAAAAAATTTCGAATTTCTGATATCAATGTTAATTTCAGGCAATACATCATTAAAAAATACATCATTAAAAAAAATTATAATTATTGTTTAGAAGTAAAGCGTTTTGATGAAAATAGAAAATGATGAAATTAAAATTTGAAAAATTTTCTTTGTTGAAGAAGGTGTTTCTTAAACAAGTGCATGCAATATTTTTGCATCTTTGAGCTTTGTCAGCATTAATTTTGCCAATTATTTTGCTATATTCCTAATAATGGGTTTTAATCACACATTTGTTGAAATTTATTCAACAGAATTAGATGAATGAACAAGCATTAATCGGTGCATCCGAAACATATTTGGAGTAAGTGCAGGGCGAGGACTCAGTCACCTTTCTCACCTTTAGTCACCTTTTGAAATTTTGGTCACTTTTTGTCACCTTTTGAAATTTTTGTCACCTTTTTAAACCTTTCTTGAAATGTGTTTTAGAAAAGTCTAGTTTTGATAAATAAAATTTTTGAGCAGTATGAATATTCTTTTCCTAACCTGAAAATAAATAGAATTTTGAAGGGAAAAAAGCAAAAATCTCATTCAACCATTAAAAAATAGTGTTTCAACTGTAGCTCATTCACAAAACAAAGCCTTTAGAAGCCCCCGTTTAAAAATTGCGAAAAGAAACAAAAAACAGGTCCACCTGTTCTAAGGATACTTGGCAGTTCTTTTTTTCTTTTTGTTCTTGGAACGAAATTCGGTTGATGATTTGCATAGAGATGGGACTTTCACTCATTCTCTATTGTCAATACTTTTTAGTGAACATTTATGCTTTGTATTTACAGAGAAACAAGAAAAAGAATGCCGATGATTTTGCAATGAGCTAAAAATTAAAAGATGAAAAGAATAAAATGTGTTCATTAATCGTCATTATCTTCACTTCATAATTTCTGATGTTAATATAATTGATTTTAAAGAAAAATCTTTGAACATAACTAGGGGTGATTGTGTTCTGGTATTTTACCGGATTACCGATATTTTCACGATCGATTCTGGTATTTTCATGTTTGAAAATACCGGAAGTATAATATTTTTAATTATGCTTTTATCTTCTCACCTCTGGAATTTTTTTTTGCTTTTTCGAATTTTCGATGATTATACCGATCATTATTAATAATATTCATTGAATAGAAATGTTAAGCTGCCATTCTAATTGTTTTTTTGCTTTAATAAATTATTTTATTTGCATTTTTTTAATGCCTTTATTTAAAAAAATGCAATCGATTTGCATCTGATATGAAAATCGAATTTTTCTCATTTTTTATGCTTATTACCCTTAGGAGACAAATAAATGCAACATATTAAAATTAAAAAATCATAAATTTAAAATTTTCGAGCGAAATTCTGCCTCTTTTATGAAAATCAAAATGTCTAAGTTTAAATTTGAAGATTTGATAAAATTTTATTTTATTTCAATTATGTGGATAGTAAAAATAATATGTTTATCGTAGAGCTTTTAATTGTAAATCTGAAGTTCGTATATTTGAATTCTTTTATATGCCACTTTCATACTTTTAATGCCTTAATTTTGAAATTGGCATTTCTTTGCTTCTGCTGTAAGATTCATACTTCGCAATTTTGATGCTTGCTATTCCTTGTTGAAAGGCAAACAAATGAAATTTTTAAAAATTTCTAATTGAAATATTTTTTCGGAAATAATTTGTTCAGCACCAGCTCAAAAGTAACTTTATTACTCCTGTTAAAATGTTAATCAAATGCATGTACAATATTTGCACTAAAAACTAATTGAAATTATTCTAATACATGAAATGTAATAGTTTAGGAAAGGAAATTAATAATTTAAGTCTTTAAAAATAGTATGTAGGCTATTTTGGTAAAAGTCAAAAAAAATGATAATCGTTTTCTGTTTTTTAATTTCTTTACAAATTACTTTTGGTCACCTTTTTAGTTACTTTTTTGTCACCTTTTAGTCACCTTTGTTTTAAAATTTGTCACCTTTCTCACCTTTTTCAAAGACCATCAGCAGTCCTCGCCCTGTAAGTGTCACCAAAATTGAATTATAAGCTAACCACACACATCACATACAGTAAAATTTAGAGATTAAAAAAGAAAAAGGAAAGAAGAGAAGAAGAACGAATTTACTTTTTTTCCCTTTCTTTTAATTTTGCCCCATTTTTTTTCAAAACAAATTCTTGTCTTGATTTCAGCAAGAAAGGAAAAATAAATGATTTTTTTAATAAATGATTTTTTTAAATAAATAATGAATTTTTAAAACTGTTTTGAAAATTTCGGAGGCAGCACTATCAGCCCACCCCCTGAGTAAGCCACTGGGGCTGAGCCCTGTTCAGATTCCACCAGGTTTGTATTTACCAGGTGGTCTATTTAAACTCTTGTTCCCATTCATCACTGTTTTAAGTTAATAATAAAGCAATTCTTCTTGTCATCTCTCTATCATTTCTTTGATGGAGCAAGAGTACTAGAGCAAGATTACTACTATTACTTAGAGAGCAAGAGTTACAATGAGCCTGATTTTTTTTTCTCTAAAGCTGCCAAAAATGGCATACAATCGCGTTTTGTGAGTTTCGAAAAATTTACGATTAAGTTCCCCCAACCTTCTTCTTCACTAATGTCATCATAGGTCATCAAAAAGTGCTTTTTTGGAACTATAATGTCAAAAAATTTTCGGAATGACGCCACGGACTCCCCCCCACCCCCCCCCCCCCCCGATCATCAAAAATTGCATTTTTGGAATTAAGTTTTCTAGAGTCAAGCATGAGAGGAAATATAAAAGGGTGATAATCCTCATCAAGGTCTAAAATTGTATCCCAGCTGCATGTATAGTACAAAACCCTAGTCTCCATGAAAAAGTAAGTTGTTAATCATCAGTGTTAACAGGGAGGGTTCCCACTTATCCTATAGTTTTTCCTTTTAAGGGTAAGTGAGTTCCTTCATAATAATGGAGAATTTAAAAAGAGAAGCAACTCGGATGAAGAAATTTTTAGAATGAAATAAAAGATAATCTTAGCGACTTAAAAGTAATTGATAGTTTAACTACAAAAACTTCAAAAGCTGGTAACTATGTATTTGAAACTTGAATCACAGAAAACCATAATGTATGATGTAGCTTGAAGTTTAGAAAATGAAACAAATAGAAAAATTACTGCTAAATTTGGTAGAAAAAAGAGGGATAGCTACCTTTTTTATTAGTTTGATGTAGATGTTAGAATCAGGCTTGGAGTCAATTTCGAGAAAATATAATCAATTATGATTATGAGCCTGAAAGATTGGAGATTATTATGATTACAGTCCTCTGCCAAATGGCAATTACGATTACAGTAACGATTAGATTATGTAAAAAATGTAATCGATTGCAATTATTATATACCGATTACGATTTCTATTACAGCTTTAGGAGAAATATATATATATATATAAAGAAGGGGAGGATCCAAAATTTTTTTGGCGGGATCAAGTTTCACTGCACCTTATGAGTTAAGCGAAAGAAAAAGGAAGCATGTAAAATTTGAAACTTCTTTAAATTATCATACAATATTGCATAGCAAGTAATATTTTTTATTATGTTCTGTTAAATTAACAATTTATTTATTTTGGTAAACATTTATCATAACGAAAAATATAAATTGGAACTTTATAAATTGTCGACATGTAATAAATATTGGAATTGTAAAATTCTTAAAAATAAAATTCTCAAAAAGGAAATTTTGAAAAATTCTCAAGTAAAATTTAGCATTTTTTAAATATTTAAAATATTTTAATAATCTATAAGTGCACAACTTTTTTCTTTTAATACTTATTAATTTAAAATAATAGGTACATTAAAATATAAAGGATAAACCAAGATTATATATATAAATTATGTGTGAAAATATTTTGAAAAAAAAAAGTCAGATTACATGATTACAAGGTTAAATTACAATTATTGAAAGAAAGATTACAATTACGATAACATGATTACAAGTGTCCCATTTACAAATTCTGATTATGATTCTAAAAAAATGTAATAGATTATGCAGATTACGATTACGTAATCAGCGTTAATCAGTGTTAGGAATAAGCTGTCGTTAGTCGCATTTTGGGACCAAAATTTTTTATTTGGCATCCAGATTTCCAACTCTAGGCGCCAAATTTAAAACCTAAAGTTTTGGATTACACTGACGCTTTTTCCCGACCCATGATGACTATGATCCAAAAGATAAATTAGTAAAAGTAATTAAAAAATGCAAACAATTTTGTCCTTAAGGAATCATTTTCTTTGATATATTTTACAGACTTTCTTTCAAATGCAGCTGGCAAGATGCGGCATTTCAATTTATTGGTTCATTTTTTAAATATTCGGAGACCTGTACACTTGATATATTAAAAATAGCACCTAACTTGTTCATTTTCACGCCTAGAAACTTATACTAGGTGTCATCATGATGCCTAGATTTAAATTCTTAGTTCTAATACTGTAGGATATCTGTAACTGACTTCGTACTGGAATTATTATGTCAAAGTAGGATTTGTTTATTGGCAGAATGCTTAATAAATGCTGTGCGTAAAAAGTAAGTTTTTCAATTTATTTTTCCGTTAGTCTAATCAGGTTGATAAAAAACAGGTACATTTTCATACTCTCTCTCTTCACCTCATATAAAAAATTGCTTTATATTTTCATACTAAAGGTTTGTATTGCACACTTTTATATGATTTTAAAAGCTTAAATTATTTCATCAAAATCATAGTTCAATTAGCTTTTGTTTGTGTTGTGTCTAAGCAATATTGCCACTGATTCAAATTAGAGTGCATTGAGGAGCTATTTATTCATTATTTATTTAATAATTTGATTGTAAGTTCTGCATAAACAGAATAAAAAGGTTTTGGAAAGAAAAAAGATATGGTGCCTTTTTTTTTTTTTTCTTTTTGAAAAAAGAATTGCTTTTAATTCAAATCCTTTGCTTATTAAAGAAAATTCTAATTTTGCTCCTAGGTGGATGCTGCTTGCTTAGATCTTACAAGTGCTGATATGTATACTCAGCTGAAAAATCTAAAAAATGTCACACAATTCGGGTCCGACAAAAATTGGTAAGTTCAATGGCAGTTGTTAGCTTCAATTTTCATTGCATGATTTTTTTTTTTTTTTTGAACAAGTTTTAAGATTAATGTGATTTTCTTTTATCTCATGCAATTGGTATGTATAGCTGGGTTCTGACTGTACATTTCTAATTATACTAGTTGCAGTAATCTTATGGGTAATTTGACACAACATAAGAACTTGATGTTAAAAAAAATGTTGAAAAGTTCCCAACTTTTCAATATTTTTTTAATATTTAAATTTTATAGCTCATAAATTTACAAATTCTTATTGTTTCTCCTACTTATTTGTATAAGAAAAAAGCACTAGCACTGACTCCATAGGGTTTTTTTTGGGGGGAAGGGGCTGAATCCCCCCTAATGATTTGTAAATGTTTTTTTTTTTTTTTTTTTTTTTTTTTTTTTTTTTTTTTTTTTTTTTTTTTTTTAAGAGTAGTGGCAAAGTTTTACTTTAGAATTTTTCTTTTTCCTGCTTGAAGATTGTTTTTGTGAAATTTTTAAAACATTTGAAGGCCTACTCTAAACCTAAATAAGAATTCTAAAAGCCTATTAAATATACTAAAAAGTATTATTGTATGCCTACTTGCCTTTTAAGAATTTTAAGAGGACTGCTATGACCATGGTTGCCAGACGTCCCGTATTTCAAGGGACTGTCCTGTTTTTTGAAAAATTGTCCCGTGTCCCAGGAAACCTTCATACGAGACGACTAAAGTCCCGTATTCTAGCTAGGAGCAACATTTTACAAAAGGAAACATGATTTTCAGAAAAAAATAAAGTAAAACAAAGAAAAATTGGAATAGAGTGATAACAAAATGGATCGACTCATAATCTTTTTGTTCTGAAGAGTGATCTTATTGTTCTGTTAAGTTAGAATATAAATCATTGTGACAATCAATTCAACAAAAGTGCCATTCATTGCAAAGGTGGTGAAGCTCCCTGTATCAATGATTGTATTATGCCTTATTATATAAAGCCCTTCTCAACTTTTTCCTTGTGAAAGAAATATAAGTATTTAGCTACTATTAGTCTCTAAATATTTTTTGAAGTGTGCTTTGCTCCACTTTTTTCTAAAAGTTGTAACTAAATGTTATTCCATTTGGCAAACAAATATGCATTTAAAAATATGACACACAATTTTTATAATGAATGACAAAAATTCAAATTTCAATGAACTTAATGAAAACTTAAAGACAAATCAAAACTTAGAAACTATTATTACAGCAGTAAAATCAAATAGTAAATACAAAAAAAAAATCTTCCGATAGTTATTATGTTATAACATATTGAAAAAACTAGTTTTGCCCCTAAAAGGTACTGAATATTGATTTTTTTTTTTTGGTTTTACATTAAATTCTTATATTTTGCTTACGTAGTAAGGTTTAATTTGATGTCTGTTTGATTGAAACCAAAATTTTTGCTATTGATTCATTAAAATTATTTTGCACATGCTCAAATTTTCTCATTGGCACGTCTAGCATCTTGAAAAAGTACTCATCAGTAGAATCAACCAGTGGTTGGAAAAACTACATTTCTTTTGTAGTGAACTACAACTACAACTACTTTGCTATCAATGTAGTTAACTACAACTACTTTTTTCAAAAAGTAGCGACTACAAACTACTTTTGAATTGTAGTCGCTACTTCGCTACTTTTTAAAAAATAAATAAAATGCATACACCGTTTGAGGATTGACCAAAAAAATTCGAAAAGTGGTTTACATTAAAATTAACTCATTTGAATATGGAATAGAACTAGGCATTGTCTTTGAATTTATTTGTTAGTTTTCCTTTTGTTTCTTTTTTTGCTAAAATTTGTCCTTTTCATTTTTTTTTACAATTATTACAAATATTCGCCAGAGGAAAAGATTCAAGAGTTGAGAGATTGAAAGAATTCAATATTTAGTTTTTTTTTTTTTTTTTTTTTCTTGCCAGAGAGTATTTAGAAACATGAAAATTATTCCAAGGAATATAAAAATTATGATACCAAATCAGAGGCGGGTCTAACGGTACGCGGACTAAGCTGCCGCGTGGGGCCCCGTCGACCCGTAATGAGCCATGGGGCCCCGAAATTCTCCTAGAATCTAAAATTTGAATGCACTGGTTTTAGATATAACTGCAACCTGTAGCTAAAGGAACGATCTTTTTGCTGCCGGGGACTAATATATACCAATAGGCTAATAAGGTCCGCTCTGGGGGCCCCAAATTTGTTTTATAAATATTTTAAAAGACGATGACCTACGCTCGACTGGAATTTATATCAATAGCCCTATGTGGACCGACTTAGGGGCCCCCAATTTCGTTTATCGTTGTTTTAAATTACGATATTGTCTCGTGTCATAATATTTATCAAGCTGCTAGAGGGATGTCTTGCACATTTCCGGACATGGAGACACTTTTGAAAATATTTTTGCCAATACCTATGTCAAATGCATCAGGTGAAAGATCGTTTTCTGTTTAAAAAAGAGTAAAAAATTATTCACGTAGTAAAATGGGAGAAGAGAGGCTTAACAACTTAGCCATACTGTATTTTGAACAGGAACTGTTGAACCGCGTTGGAAAACATAATTAATAATTTTGCTGCAATTAAATCTAGCCGAAAATTTATATGAGGTATGTAAATAAAAAATATTGATAAACTGTATTGTTTTTTTTCTCGGGGGGGGGGGATTTTTTTCTCCCCCTTTTTTAGAGTGGGGTAGAAGGGGCCCCCAAAACTTTTACCGCTTGGGGCCCCCACTTCACTTGATCCGCCTCTGTACCAAATGAGCCAATGACATCGAACAGATAGAATGTATTTCGTCAAAATGATGCATCTAAGATCGGCTCACATTTTTATGGATCTTATTTCTCCTTGCATCAGCTGCTGTACTCGTGCAAGATTTGCAAATGTCAGAGTCAATTAAACCTTTTTTTTTCTTCGTTCTCTTTTTTTTTAATTTTTTGTCATTTATTCATTTATTTATTTAAATTTTAAAGTAGTTTCCAGAAATCGCTACAAACTATTTTTTTGTATCGCGCTACTCACTACTCTACTTTTTTTAAAAAGTAGTGCGCTACACTACAAACTACTAAAAAATGTAGCTACTTCAGTAGTTTCGCTACTTGTAGCGCGCTACTTCCGACCACTGGAATCAACTACTATATTTTCCACACCAAGACAGGCCAGCCAATTAGAGGATCAGAGTTGGGTGGTCAACTACCCCCCCCCCCCCACACACACATACTACCTTCCCCCCTAATATTCATAAGGAAAAATAACTAGGTATGCAATGGTAAAAAATGTAGTTTTCATTCATATGCTCATCCTCGTGTAAATTTTTTCTTCATGTAATATTTGTGAGAAACCTTTGATATTAATCTCAAGGTTGTTAAAAGATCAGCCTTTAGACTTTACCCCCCCCCCCTGAGCCCTGTCCCGTATTTACGGTTCTTAAATCTGGCAACCCTGGCTATTATGGTACATCAAATATGAAAAGGAAGTTCAGGTCTACCTGATCAGGGACCTCTGCCTGCAAGGCGAAAATTCAGTTTTTCTAAAAATGTTTGTGGTGCATACAGTATACTGATTATTACTAAAAAATGAGCACATGTGAATGGAATTTTTTTTCAAATTATCCTAATCCTTTGACATGGAATCAAACCTCCCATGGGCCTGGCTTGAGCCGAAAAGCTGAAAATAAGAAATAGAAGGCAAACATATTTTTTCTGAAAAATGATGAACCCACTCTATGTCCTTTAAAATGGGTTGTGTGGTCGCCGCTAAGGGGAATTTTAATATTAGGTCTATAGGGCAAAAAATCCGTACCACGAAAAATGGTCTGTTTAAAGGGGTGGCCTTGGATGCAAGACCTTCCGTCTCAAGACAGATTTCCATCTTGACGAAAATGAGGAGACGAAGCTTGGGACAGAAAGAAAATTTACTGACTGTCTTCAGTTTTTACTTCATAAGAAATTTGTTTTCTCAATGTAAAAAAAAAAGCATAAATAAATAAATTTCAATTCCAAAAAAAATCAGAGAACCTTCAACTTTCCTCTTTCTAATATTTTTTGAGATAGCCTGAATTGCGATTTTGGAATCTACAGTTTTAAAAAATCGGAGAGCCGCTGAATCACATTCCTTCCCTTTACGTAACCAAAATGGCTGACAATCGCGTATTTAGGACTTATTCTTTTCAAAACCCCCGGACCCATCCCCCCTTTGTATTATTGCCATTCATTCAATTTTACGTTTTCGGAGCCACAATTTAAAAGACGCGAGAAGGAGAGCCCCCCCCCCCCTACACACAAAACAAAATGCTTGAAAGGCTACACTTAACTCATTAACCACTGAAACTCAAAGTCATTATTTGTTTTTGATACAAACCATAAAAGTTATTATTTTGAGCCCATACTGCATAATACCCAAAGTATTATGCTGCAAAAAGAACAAAATTTCACTTACATTTATAAATATAGGGTGTTGCGTTGACGCAACGTCAGCGGAAAAGGGGTACGGAAGCTAAGTAGTTTTATTTGATGCAATTCCGCAGTTTCAATGCGTTTTAGACAGGTAAAATTTGTATGAGCTTTGATATGGTTTTGAAACATGCATAGAACTTTAGAAGAAAGTGAAATTTGTTTTTAAAAGATCAATCTTATAAATTTTAAATTTAACAAAAATTTGATTATCCAAGGTTATATATGATACACTTCGTTGCAATCGGTGTGGAGAGCAATTTCACAAGCATTGCAACGATAAACAGTTTACCAATGGCAATGGAGCCGTGGTCAGACCGATCAGTAAGGCGTCGGACTCGTAATTGGAGGGTCCCATCCTAGCCGAGCAAAGATCCACCGTTGTTACTAATGGTGGCTGGGCGACTCAAAATAAGGGTCGTGGTCACAAAGTCCTCCAAGTGGAACGATGCTTCTGGGGGTACAAGACCAGTTGTTTGCTCAGCCCTTGGTCTGGTACAAAAAAACAGAGCGCTCTGAGCTAAATCGGGCTTCCACCTTAATGGTGCTGGCAAAAACGGAAGCCGTACTTATTCCACGTTAAAATCTAGCAGATCTGTCTACTCGGGCTTGGATACCCGAGTGGTTTCAGAAACAACACAGTGGCAAAACTTGCACCGTAGCCTTTGGTTATTTGTAAACCTTGCTGTAAAATGCCCAAGTTGAAAATATTTTCAGTCTTGAACACATCACTGAACTTGCACCCATGGGGGTGGCCGCATAATAGATGTGACCACTCAGAGGTTTCACTAACACCGTACAAAATTTTCAAAGTTCAAGTACAAAGATAATTTTGTTCATCACATGTTTTGGTCCCCCCCCCCCTCCAAAAAAAGGTAATCTCAAGTGAAATGTAAACTACTTAAAATTTACTGCTGTTAAATATTTTTTAATGTTCAGAATTATTAAATTCCTTTGCTATTTGGACTACACTTGTATAAACTTAGTAGCGCTTCATTTAATCTACGTAACTATATTTTCTTTACATGCATATGGAAAATAATTAAATGTATAAGGTAGAAAGTACAGCAAATAGCTATTTCAAGGCTACAATGAAGCCCCTTCCTCAGTGCAAGAAGCTCAGCAAGCAACATGAAAGTTGTAAGAGAACTGAGCGGGAAGCACGTGTGCCCCGGTATTTATAACAAATGGGCGAGTGCGCTTGAACTCAAGACAAAAGCGGGAAAACACCGACCAATCAGCGATCAGCGAAACGCCAGGAGAGCGAAGAAAGGGGGGGAAGACAGCAAAGGAAAGTAGGGGAACAAAACGCGGGAGAAAACACTAGAAGACGAAATTATAAAAATTGCTTCCAGGTGTCAGGGAAAAATGGAACACTGGAAAAATCATTCACCAGAGAATGGGAATTTTTCCAAATATAGTAAGCTTCCCAAAAATCGAGGTCATAAACTGACGAACATTTACAAATAATTCTAGCCGAAGAAAAATCAAAGCAGTGACCAGAAGTCCAACAATGCTGAGCAATGGAAGAGCGTGCTAGTTCTTTATGTTTAACGTAATTTTCATGCTCTTTCAGACGATGCTTAAGAGGCTGCTTAGTCTGGCTTACATAGCTAAGTCCATCATTAACTAAACCGGTTTAGCGATGAGTAACCCTTTGAGTCCTATTTTAAGTGGCATTTATATGCACTACTTTGAGGTAAAACTTTTTGAAACCATAAAGCTTCCGTTCTATGTTCGTTATGTTGACGATTGCTTTGTTTTGCTTGACCAAAACCAAGTTAATAATGAGCTTTTACTTTCCACTCTTAATTCTATCGATCCTTGCATCCAATTCACTATTGAAATGGAAATGGAAAGTTCTCTTTCATTCTTGGACGTTTTGATTACTGAAAGTAATAACGATTTTATGACTTCAGTGTATCGAAAGCCTTTTGCTGTTACACTGCTTCCTCACAACCACACTTCTCATCCTCCAAACCAAAAGTTGGCCTCATTTAAGGCTTTTGTGTTTCGTGCTTTGAATATCTGTTCTTCATCCAGTTCTTTAAATACTGAGCTTTCTTATTTAAAAGCTGTGGCTTTTGATCGAGGTTACTCGCCAAAGATCATTGATTCTATACATAATACGTTAATAAAGCCCTCTCATTCTAGCAAGGTTTCCGATTCTAAGGTTGGTTACACCATTGTTTTGCCTTTTTATCCAAAAATAAGTCATCAAGTTGCAAAGATTACTCTTAAGCACCGTCTGAAAGAGCATGAAAGTTATGTTAAACATAAAGAACTAGTACGCTCTTCCATTGCTCAGCATTGTTGGACTTGACTTGTCACTGCTTTGATTTTTCTTCGGCTAGAATTATTTGTAAATGTTCGTCAGTTTATGGCCTCAATTTTTGGGAAGCTTACTATATTTGGAAAAATTCCCATTCTCTGGTGAATGATTTTTCCAGTGTTCCATTTTTCCCTGACATCTAGAAGCAATTTTCATAATCTCGTCTTCTAGTGTTTTTTCTCCCGCGCTTTTTTCTTTTCCCCTACTTTCCTTTGCTGTCTTCCCCGTTTCTTCGCTTTCCTGGCTGTTAGGTTTTACTGTCGAAAACTATCTTTTGCTGTTTTAATTAGAATTAATATGATCAATATGTATTTACTGCAATATTTATAATGCATAAATACAAATATTTATTATTTCTAATTAATAAATGTTTGATAATATTTTTCTCTGAAAAAAAAAAAACAGGGTGGCCACAGACCTGGAAAACAGGGAAAACCTGGAATTATCAGGGAATTTGAAAATTCTGGAAAAATCAGGGAATTATCAGGAAATTTGGGAACAAATCAGGGAAAATTAAATTTAAATCAGAACTCAAGTCCCATAATTTTTCAATACTGAAGTATTAAAAAAGATTACATATTTGATTGTTTTAGGATATTTTAAAAACTAGAAAATTTATCAAAACCATGGTGAATTATTCGTAAACAGAGTCGTAAAAGTGTAATTGCTGGCTGTTTCTGCCGTATGAAGTTTTAAAGGAGATGGAAAGTTTGGGATATTTTCCCGGGAATGTTTTGAAAAAGCTGAAGTGTAAAAAGTTCAGGCTGATTTTAGTGACGTAAAACTAGTGAGGTACAAGTGGCTTTTTTTTTGACAAAATTACAAAACTGTAGCATTACAAACCCAAATTTAAGCAATTTTTGGGGAACTTAGGAGAAGGGTTTCGACTGTTGTAACTTAAAATTAAAAAAAAATCTTAAGCATTCATTAAAAGGTAAATTTTAGACTGTTTTGCATAACTGAAAGAGAGAGGGGATTCAGAGACTTTCTGCTGAGAAATGTGTAAAAGTAAAATCAGGGAGGGGTAAGACTTTTAGTGTTTAGTGATGTAAAAGTTAAGAGGGGCTTAGGAAAGAGGGAAAGTCTGAACATGGACATTTGGATCATCTTTCATGAACTTATAGGAAGGGACATGCAAGCCCTTGCTTAGGGAATATTCTGGAAAATTTTGAAGTTGGATTTATTGCTATTTTTCAGTGACTTAAGAGAGAGAGAGTATTCGTTAGATGTCTCCCGAATTTGTTTTGAAATTGCAGTCTTGAAATTTTAGGGGTGTAAAGATAAGGGTGGGTGCTCTTCCATGAAAAAATTCTAAAACCGAAACATTAAAAGTCCAAACGTAAGCCATCTTCTGATGGATTTAGGAGAAGGGGTTTGAGGGCTTTTTCTCAAAAACTTTTTTGAAACTGAATTATTAAGTACTTTACTTTAAGTTATCTTAGAGTGGCTCAAGCAGAGGAAATTTTGAGGCTCTTGCCCATTTGTTTTTTTAATTGAAATTTTAAATCTTTTAGTTGTTTTATGATGTAAATATAGAGTGAGAAGAGTCTGTTCAGAAAAAATCTGAAACTATTGGTATTGGCTTGAAAATACTTATTTAGGCCATCTTTATTGATAGTAGGTGAATTCAAAGATTTTCTCCCTGAATGTATGTAAATTATGCTATTTTATGGATTTCTTTTAGTGACTTAAGGAGGAAGGATTTGGGGTCTCTCTGCCAAAAATAATTTGATTTAAAATAGAAGGCATAAAACTTTGAGGCCTGTTTGAAGAAATAGTATTATACGAATTTGGCCGCTTTTGGTTAACTTAGAGGAAACGATTTGGGCTTCTCTCTTGAAAAGATTTCTTATCCAACATATGATATTAAAAGCACTGTTTTATTTGTGTGGTCGTGAAAGTTCAATTTTGTCTTTTGGGAAGTTAGAGGAAAGAGTAGAGATGGAAGATGCAATTGCTTCCTCAAAAGTTTTTAAAAACTAAGTAAAAAATGTTTATGCTCTCTTTGGAGATGTTGGAAGTTTAGTAAACTGATATTTAAAGGAAAGAAAAATCCTTGTGGGTTTAATGACATTTTTAGTGCTGTTCAATAAGTCGAACTGACTATGTAGCTTTATATTTTCTTAACAAATTAGCAGTCTCAAACACCTTCCTTGTTATTATTGCTTATTTTTTGCATAAATTTAGTGCCTAAAGTAGTTTATACAGCCAGACATATCCAAGTATTAAAGAAGGAAGAGCAGAAATTAAGCATCAAGAGCATGAGAAATGGCCGTAAAAAAGAAATCAGGAAAAATTTTAGTTGGACAGGGAATAGTCAGGGAAAAAGATTTTGTTCTTCCTGTGGCCACCCTGAAAAAAGTAAATTTGTCGAAAACACCGCTACTTAAAATGTCTTTACGTAAGAGTTGGTAGTATTAAGAAAAAAAATTTGCTTAGCTACGAAGTAACTAAATTCAGTTATATTTGTATCTGAAAAAAATGCTCTTAAATGTCTAATATATTTAAGAGGGAAAATAATTTAACTTTTTCAAAGTTCCTGTGTGATATTGTTTTACATGATGTTGAGAAATTCAAAAACTTAAAATCTTAGATTGAAAAATAATAAGTTGTTGATATGCCCTGTACAGTAAAATGGAGTGAATCGGAACACTTTTCAGCTTTGATTGTAAAAAAAGTAGTTAAAATATTTTTTTTTAATTTGATTTTTTAGGTAAAAACTTTGGTCTTGCTTTGCTTTTGGTATTTCAAGACGATATTTCAAGATTCGAAGACAAAACATTTCGAACAGTCTTTATTTATATATATAGGAATTTAGGGGTGTTCCAAATCACCCCGCTGATAGGGGTCAACCGGGACACTAGTTAAAATTTATTTTTTTTCTATTTAACCTGTGATAGGTCTCACAAAAATGAGTAATATTGATGGGGGAAAATAAGAACACATAGTTATTGTCAAATAAAAATTTATTTTCTATACAAGTAAACGTTTACGATTTGTCAAAATTCAAAATAATTTTGAACTGATGAAAAGTTAAAATTAATTTTAAGAAATGCTTTTGAATCGAAATACCAAACTGTAACATAAATTGAAGTCACTCATATCGTCCACAAATATGTATTTGTCCTTCAAAGTAGCAGTGGCTTAAGTTTTTTCATAACATCTTCTGGGATGAATGCTGCCTTTTCTTTAGTTTCTAAAAATCTCTGGATTTTGGGGATTGCCCTGTAAGATTTTCCCACTTATTCATCACAGGGTTGCCACAGGCTACTTAAATGCTACTTTTTGCTGCTTTTTTTGGCTCTAGGCGACTTTGGAGACTTTTTTTGAGCACTAACAGGCTAAAAAGCAACTTATTTTCACTGGAGCTACTTTTTTGGCGACTTATTATTTTTTTCAAAGCAAGTTTTCATTTGAAAATCTTTTTTTCACCATATCTGATTTTTTTTTTTGTCAATTTGAAACCCATTTTTTTTCTTATTTCTTTGTCACCTAAAAAAAGAACATTCCTTTGCCTGTTATTATGGACAGATCCATTATTATTTTTTTAAATAACAATCAGGGAGCGGCTCAAATTTTGGAATAACCTCTCCTTTAGTTTTTGGGTAAAAAGTGATTTGCTTAATAGTCATATCTACTGAGAAATGGGGTGAATCTATTTATTAGATATATATTGTAGAAAAATCGGTTCAAGTTTAGTAGCTTGAAGGAACTGACTTATTTAAGACTCACCTTTAATTGAATTTCAATAATAAACAGCTGATTAGGTAAAAATTTTTAGGAACTTACAGACATCAAGCATGAGCTTCACCCAAAATTCTACTGTTAGAGATTTCAATAATTTTGTACATCTTGTAATTTTAATTATTTAAAGCTAACTAAAGCATATTATATCGATAGTTCTTTTTTTCAACCTTGACTTTTATTTTTTTATCGATTGTAATTACTTTTTTGGTGGGAAGTGTACTAAATATTTAGCAAATGAGTTTTTAATTGTTAAATTTTTCACTTGCAACAAGTATTTTTCACTTAAAACCTTAATCAGCTTCTTTTCAATTTTATTTTATTAATTTTTTAATGGGTAGTTTTTGCATAAGCTTCCAGTTGAACACTGCCGTGGGCAGGTAAACGGCAGTATCTGCAAAAATGAGTTTTCGAGATAATTGAAGAAACGCGTTCTTGATTTCCCACAAAGATCAATAAAACATTGAACTTCGAACATAGGCGATACTATATGTTTATACCGATATATTTTTTGGGTAATCGATTGAATTTTGATTTTGCAAGCGCAGAGAGAGGTAAAGCAGATACTGCCGTTTACCTGCCCTTTTCACTCTAATTGTCATGCGGAATTGACTGGCAGTCGGCAGTAACTGCACAGTATGCTACTAAATGTCCAGTATTTACATATTCGACAACATGCGGAGTAGATATGTTATTACAAAATATATTATTGCATTGTGAATGATATGTTTTATTTAAAAATATACATAAATACCGTGTATCCACTTGATATGGATTTAATATAAACGAACGCGAAATGTAATTAAACATATAATGAAACTATTGTATTATGCAAAGTATGAAGCAAAACTTGATGATTCTTCAACCATTTTTACTTCCTTTTACTTAGTAAAGGAAGTATTGTGATCATTAAGAACATTTCACTCAAAATTCGGCCTAAATTTTGATATTGCTCACCCCCGAATAAATGTTGAGTAGTTTTTTCGACCTATCAGCATATGTACCTACTAACATATAAACAGCCGAAATATCCTTTTCGACCATGCCCCAGTTAATTACGACGAGTTTTCTCGTGACATCTGTATGTATGTATGCATGTGCGTATGTATGTATGTTTGTATGTATGTGCGTATGTATATATGTATGTATGTCGCATAACTCAAAAACTATATGCCGTAGAAGCTTCTAGTTTGGTATGTAGGCTCTTAGGGTGGTCGTTGTGCACCTCCCCTTGTGGTTGCATTCGAAGGTTTCCAAGGGGGTCTTTTACCCCTTTGTGGGGTAAATCAATGTTAATTTCAATGCATATTGAGTGATATGATTTGGTGCAAACACTTGGCGATATATAGCCAAACTTTTGGTCGCCAAGTGTTTGCCGCAAGTTGGCGACAAATTTGGCGAAAAAATGATTTTTTTTTTTCAAATTTGGATTCAATTTGGCGCTATTGGGCACATTTTGCAAAAAATTCACTGAATCATGTTAAAATCGGCGATATTCAGAAAATAAATCATTGTAAAACATTATTTTGCATTGATTCGTGACAAACAGATGGTGTAAATGTTTGAATTGTTATCTTGCTCACTCTAATGCACTATTTTAACACTTGAGGCATTTATTATGGAATTTAAACGAAAATGGAAGTAGTGTGGCGTGCACACCAGATGTTTTAAAATTACTACAAATCAGTTAATGCTTTGTACTTTGCATCAAAATAAGAAATCACTTTGAAAAAAAGAGCGCTTGAAATGCTTGTTGTGCTGACGATTTTTTTTCATAGTACTATTAAAAATGCAACAGCTAGGGATTAAACTGCAAAAACTATCGTCTGTTAGTATAAAAGCAACTGTAATTAAAAGAGAACAAACAATGTAAATAAAATCATTTCATTGCCGCATTTTTGTTTGTCGTTTGCCAAGTTTGGCTTGTGTATCTTTGAAATCGTGAAAAATATTGTCTGCTAGTGGAGAGAAACTTTATTTGAAAGAAAAAAATCTGGTATGGACCCCACACTACTTCCTTTTACGTGTAAATTTGTTTAGTAGATGCCTTAAGTGTTAAAATAATGCTTGGAATGAGCAAGATGACAATTCAAACATTTACGCCCCAAATGTACCACGAAACAAAGCAAAAAATGATTTACATTAATTCATTTTCTAAATATCGCCGATTTTAGCATCATTCAGTGGATTTTTCGCAAAATACCGCCAATAGAGCTAAATTGAACCCAAACCTTATAAAATAATTTTTTCGCCAAATTTGTCGCCAATTTGGCGATATGTCACCAAGTTGGCGACAAGCACTTGGCGACTATATCGCCAAGTGGTCACGCCAATTTATATCACTTAAGTCTGCTTTGATATAAACACTGATTCACCCCCAAAAGGAATAAAACACCCCCTTAGGAACATTCAAGGGCAACCAATGACCTCCCGTGACCTCCCATTAGGGCACCCCTACTTTCGCTTAGTTTAAATACAAAGGAAAACGGTTTTTGCGGCTTGATACAAGTTTTGCACAGCGATTCATATTATGTTCATCCTGCAGACATGCAGATACTGCCGTTTACCTGCCCACAGCAACGAAAAATGCAGTTACTGCTAATTACCATTGGTTAAAAAACACTTTTTTTTCATCGGAAACCAAAAAAAGATGCTTGTACCATAAAACTAATGTGACATAGATTTCAAAAATGCAAAAAAATGAAAATCGAAAAATTTGCAGTTACTGCCCTTTACCTGCCCACGGCAGAACAGTTGACCTTATGTGAAAGTTGAAGTAACTCATTAATATTTTTAGAATTTATGATTAAATAGAGGAAAACTATACGGAGTGATACAGATTAAACATTGGTATCAGAGGTATATTGTTTGAAGCTCTGCTTTATTTTAAAGAACTCATTTATGTGCAATTTTCAAGTTTTATGGTCTTGTACCTTGCAAAAATGAGAATTCTTTTGCACAATTTTTGGAAGTTGTGTTTTTTTTTTTTTTGAATATGTATCAAAGCTTTGTTAATAGACAAGTAAATAAAATTTGATCTTATTTTTACAGAAACTTTTATTTAAAATTAAAAAAAAAACTCTGAAATCATTTTAAGCATGATTATTCACTTGACACAAAAAGTACTGAATCGCTGATTTTGTTTCAATGTTGTCATGTTTTGTAATATTAGCATTATATTTCTAATATTTTTCAAGGAACAAAGTGTTAGTTAACATTACGATGAAGAGCTCTATTTCTCCACTTTAGACTGCCATCACAACTCCTCCCTCACACCATATCATGTTGCAGACCCAATATGTGGAGTATTACATTATAGTCATCCAGATTGCAAAACATATCAGCACATAAAGTGCTGATATCAGTTTGACACCAGAGTGAAATAAAAAAATGCAGCTAAGGTTAGGAAAGAAAATTAAAAAATGTTAAAACAAAAGAAAGTGAGCAAAAAAAAAAAAAAAAAAAAAAAGTTGAACTGAAAAGGGTAGTCAAGAAATCAGAATAAAAAATCAAATTTGTATCAAGTTTCTGGCAAAAGTACTGCTGTACTTTCAAGGTCCTAGTTTATGTTGAACTAGTTCTTGCAACGAAAGACTCCATAATTTTTTACACTGATTATGTTGCTCTACTGCATTCTCATAACAACTAATGGCTGTATTTTATTTATAGTTTGGTTTATTTATATTGATTTTTTCCTTTTATTCTCATCAAAATAGTTGAATAAAATTAACTCTAAGTCATGGGGCCACTCCTCTTTTTTAATAAGTTCTGTCAAAAGTTTTGTTTTTTTTTTGTAACTGCACATCAGGACCGTCATTTAGGGGGGGGGGGTCAATTGCCCCCCTGACTTTGGAAAATCAATGTATTGGCATAAAAGTGAGCGTGGTTTTTGCCACTTTTTGGTAAATTTTACATTGTGTATGCATCCTTTGCCCCCCCCCCCCCCCCCCCCGGAAAATTTTGAAATGACGTCCCTGTTGCACATTCAGTTTAAATTCCTCAATAAAACAGATGGCGACTTTTTACAAGTGTAAAATTTTCAGCTGTACTATATATTTCTTACTTCATTTATCTGATCATGAAGTCTGTTTTCTTGAAACTTTTTCAATTTTGGGGACTACTTTTTTGCAACTTTTTTCATTTTTGGGACTACTTTTTTGCAACTTTTTTATAAGTTTTTGACTACTTTTGCTACTTTTTTGATGAATTTTTCCTGTGGCAACCCTGCATCACTGTCTGTGTGCTAGACTTTTGCTACATAAAGTCTGTATAACCCCATGTGTTTTAAGTAAAAAGAAGTCTCCTGGAGCAAAAATCTTTTTAAATCTGCAACTTTCTGTCATTCTAAGATCTAGTTGCTCATGAGAAGGGATAAACAGTAATTAATCCTTGTTCTTGTCTTTACTAGAAGAATTGGGGTTAGAATCTTGATTTTTCAAACAGTTTATTTTAAAGAAGTTTGATTTGGAACAACAGAACTAAGTGTTCCGATACACCCCGCAATTTTTTTTCTTGTGGCATTTTTCAAAATTCTTCATTTTTATGACACAATTTTTAAAAAATGTGAATTCTAATGTGATATTCTGTTGTTCAGATACACGCATAATTGAAACAAACCTATCTTAGGTTTAAAATATAAGAAGGTTTGTACTTATGAAGTTTTGCAATTTATTAAAACGTGATGTTTTCTAGCATTCCACTTGCAGCCCTCCTTGTAAGCTAGTGGTGTTGCCAGATTGATAAAAGTAATTTTTTCCTACTTCCTATGATCTTACCTTTCTAAAAAAAATTTAATGGCAAAAAATACCCAATAGTATATTTATGAAGAATTTCCTGGGATGGTCAAGAAGTTTGGTTCTGATTGACACCGCTGTTCCTATATACCCCATTTTACGGTATTTAAAAACTAGTGATTTTTTCCCCCTTTTTAACTACTGTTATTTACTGTCAGAACATGAAGTAGCTGTATAGTTATTTCCTCACTAAGTCAAGAGACAAACTACAAAAAAGAATTTAAGTTGACAAACTATCATTTAGTGTTTTAAAGTCAATTATTGTACTATTATCTGTGCACCCTCATATGCATATCTTTGCAGAAATTTTGGCTACTATCAAAAGCAGAATCACTTGAACTCATGAGTACTAATTGAAATTTTTAGTGAACAATTGCAATTTGAATACATTTTGAAGCTCTTATTTAAATGTGTTTGTTTATGAAAGGAAATTAATTACTACATGTTTACAATTATAAAATTAGATGTGCTTAAGTAATAGGGGCCTTGGTTTAAAAAATGCCACCCCCCCCCCCCCCCACACACACACACAACATTTTCTCTTTATAAAACTTTCAGGTATTTTTTTATGAACTCACAATCACCCCTGACATTGTATTTTTTAATACATTTTTGAATGTTCACATTCAATAAAGAAGTTCTAATTATTTTTAATCAATAAAATATTTCTTCAGTAGATTTTATTCTGTTTTTGATTCGTGCTCACAAAATACAATTTCACTAAAATTTAGTTTTGGGCGCTTTCAGACTGTTTTGCATACTAGGATTTTAGACAGGACGGTTTAAACCAGAGTTGTTTAAACCACATTCTAACCATGGTTTTTACGGTAGTGTCGAAATCCTTGCCAACCCTGCTTCAGAAACATTCAGGGATTAAAGTTAATCATTTTTTTTTTTTTTTTTTTTTGGATTACATAACTTGTACCGAAGCAAAGTTTTTTCTCCCACAATGATTTTGTAAAACATTTCATTTTTAAAAATGAGCGAGAAAGAAAAGCAAAGCAGATAGCTGCTAAAAATGTTGATGCTTGAAGAATAAAAGTTTATTTATTGTTCTTCTATGTACACATAATTTAAACAAAGGAAACACAGTCTGAAATTATTTTGTGTATAATACTTAACTTAACACATTTTATTATCATGTCTTATATTTTCTATTCTAGCTCATTTATCAAGCTGAAAGTAACTAGAATTGAAACAAATGCAACATCACTGTCAATTACCTCACATTCTTCTCTGCAACCACACTCTTCAAGTGGTCAAGAAAGTTTTGCAAGAAGCCTTTTGTCAAATAAAGAGCAGAATAGTAAATTTGCCAGTTTCCAGCTGAAAGAAGAACTGAGGTCTAGGAAGACTACAAAGCTCATTCAATCTTCTGCTAAAAGCTCCAAACCAAGAGTATGGAAGAATTTTATTCATTTTGGTAGCAAATTTAATAATTGGAAAGATGTATTGCAACAAGGTCCTTTTACTGGAGGAAAGAAGTTAAGGGAAAATGACTCACAAATTAGCAAATTGAAAAGGATGGGATCAAGTCGCTTTAGACTTTTTGATGCAGCTCATTTACCTCGCAAAATATTTATAAAAAAGAATTTGTTGAAAGATTTGATTCATATGGCCAGTCCATTTCCTAGCCAAAAAATTTGTGGTACTTGTGTGATTGTTTCCAATAAGTCGAAAGTTTCAGCTGTTGAATTTGATGCTTCCAACTCATTACAACTCTCCCGCTTAAAAAACATTAACTCTCATTACAATGTGCTAAATCAATGCACCGTTTATGAACTGAAAAAATTATTCAGTAGTGAAGACTTAGTCAACATAAATTTCAAAACACAGAAATTATATGAGAATCAAATAACATGTTTTTTAAAATATATAATATCTATGAAAGACACTGATTGTACGTCTAAGCTAGAATATAACTGCAATATCCTAGATGATAGCTACGATAGTCAAGGAGCTAATAGCACTATCCAAGATGAGATTGCATCAGAGTTAGAATCCGACAGTGATAGCGAAGATTTTGACAGCGACAGCGAAGATTCTGACTGCAGTGTCCAAGATGAGATTAATTTTACATCTGAGCTAGAATGTGAGTGCAATAGCCAATATTTTAACAACAGTATCCAAGATGAGATCAGTTTTGTATCTGAGCTAGAATGTGACAGCAATATCCAACATTCTCACAGCAGTATCCAAGATGAGATCAATTTTGCATCTGAGCTCGAATGTGATACCAATAGTCAAGATTCTAGCAGCAGTAGCGAAGATGCTTTACGATGTTATCTGTGTAAAGATGTTGAAAATAAACCAGACGTAATAAATTTTTCAATTATCAAAGAAACTGATACGCAAACAGGACTTCCTTCTGCAGTTATACCATTTTCCAAGTCTTCTTATTCCTTACCACCTGTTCCTAATGTCAACTTAAATTACCAAAACAAGACAGCCCTTAATCAGTTTGTTTATCGCACTAGAATAATATTTAGTAGTGAAGTGATGCGAAAAGAAATTCAATCGCATTTCGATCGAAAAAAATTTCAATCGAATTTCGATCGAGAAGAATTTCAATCAAATTTCAATCAAAAAGATTTTCCATCTGTATTGATCCAAAATGACATCTTTGAGGGGACTTATCCAAATGAAGCATATTGTGCCTCATATAATTTGCCAATTTTATCAGCAAAAAATCTTTCAACTTTTGACGAGCTTGCAAAAATCAGACTTGAACCTTTATTATCTAGCAATGATGCACTTTCATGGAGGAGACGACTTTTGAACCGGAGGACTAATGCCAAACGTAGATTAAAGATGCAAAATAAGACCAAAAGTACAGAATCTTCCATCCAAAAAACTGTGCATTGTGTCTCTGAATCAGATACTTTACTTGTACCACCTAATTCCGTTTGTGCTACAACTTCTTGTGATATTGGATTTGAAGTTGGACATTGCTCAACATCAACTATTAATGATGATGAACAAGATGCATTAAGCCAAAGAACTTTCAACAATAAAATGCATCGTGTCCAAAAAAAATTACAGCCCGCAATAAATGTTGCAAAACTGCCCGATGCAGGGAAAATGCCTTTTGAGGATAGTGAAAATTCTGTTTTACATTCCACGACTTTACCTAACCTAGAGGCTTCTGTTTCGCAGGTTAAGAATTCTACCTCATCAGCAATGCAAGTGGAAACAAACCATCGAGTTGTTGAGTGCAACAGTGAGACTTTAGTGCCAGAGCTCAAAAACATGGATGGTTCTAGATCAAGTGTTGTTGACATAATTTCCTCATCTTCAAAATTTGAAGTAGATTTGAAAAATGTTAGTCAAAAGTCAAGTTTCAAATTTAGTTTTAATTTCCATAAAAGACCTCCCAATGGGTTACTTAAAAGAGATGATCTTTATAACCTTCTTGCTAATTTAAAAGGACAGCAACCTTCTGAGCACACATCTTCAAGTTTTGAGAGATTAAAAGTAAGGAATGAATTTACATTTTTCTTTGTAATTTTTTTTTTTTTTTTTTTTTTAATGTAGATGCACTAAAATGTTAAGAATTCATGCTGTCACGACCACTGTCAAGAATTATATTTTCATATCAAAAATAAGAATTAAAACATGGCTGTTTAGAGGGGTTTTTTTTTCCAAGGATTATCAAAAAATAAAATGAAATTAATGATTATTACTTGAAATTTTTAGTTAATATTTTGAGTTTAGTATCAATTGTATTGTGCACAAATATACATTATTTTTAGTATATTTTCAAAATTCAGTCAATTTTCCTAGTTTTTGCCACTTTTTCCTATTTTTGCTGGTTTTTACCACTGTTCCTTGAAAATGCCCAGTTCTAATTCGGTCTAAGTTAATAGAGAGTCATTCACCTCCATGATAGTTCTTATCAATATAATTGTCACAGAATTCAGAATGAGTAATGGAGATGAGAAACATATATTTTCGACATTTACCTAACTTATCAAATATTTATTTTAAAATTTACTGCAATTGGAACCCGATGAAATATTTACAATTTTTTTATGGCAATAATTATTAATTTTCTTATTGTATCACTTCCGTGATAATGGAGAGCAAATTTTTTAGCTCGAACTGGCTCTATGCTCTGTGTAATAAGTGCCGGCTTCTCGAAGCCAAATAAATTTCTCACTCTATTCTTTCCCCTTACGGTTGCCATAGTTATGGTACGATGGATTTTTGTCCCCACTTAGCTTTTGCAACAATGTTTAAATATAAACGAAAAAAATTGCTTTGTGCATAAACTATTATTGAATTGAAAAATCAACATTAATAAAGCACAACTTTTTCGTAGAAATTTGTACTTTGTTTATTTATACCTAGATCTTTTATCCAAGATTGAGTTTTTCTCTCAACTTTAGTACACAGGTAGGTGTACAAACGAGACTTCTTTTTGGCTATGTATGATATAAGATTTGATAAGTGTTTCATCTGCGAAATGTTTTAATTTAATTTTTCTTTTAGGATTCTGATACACTTTCTCATAAGGAGTTGACGAATAATGTATCAGGCTTGCTAAATAAAGGAACTTCTGAAGGTAAAAAAAATTCTGCTTTTTATATTGTTAGATGCAAGCTAACCACTCGGTTACAATTCATGAAATTTTGTCTATTACAGTGAGCTTTTATACTTACTATGCCAGTTATTTCCAATGATAGCAATATGCATTATTTTTTTCATTGAGTGCTCCTTTTAAAGCAAATTTTATGCCATCATTTTTTTTTCAAGGGATAATTTGACTTTCAAGGGTTTATTTGCAATTTGTATGATTTTTGGCCAATTAGTTATTGTACAGCCTCAATCAATTCAAATTTGTTTATACGTTAAATGCTGCAACTTATATTATTAGAAAATCCTTTTTTGCAGCTTTCAATAGGCTCATTCCATGTCAAGTGTACGAGGCGTCCCCACTCGACCCTCTCCAATTTTGATGACATTTTTTTTTTTGGGTGTACATTTTAGACTTGCATGAAGCCATACCAAATTATAGCTCCATAAGCCCTATGGTTCAGCCAATATAAATTATTTTGTAAAGGCCTCTTTTTCGTGTCGTGAAAAAATGACCAAATCGTCAAGTTTGTGCTTTTATTGCTTGCGACCTAAGACGACTATCAGGCTTAAACTTGGTGATTCTGATTACTGTTTAGGGTAGAATATCCTACTTGTGTAACGAAAGCTCAATGTGCTGTAGCTTATTTACAATTTGCTGCCTAAGTTGGTAAAAAATCGTAATTTTTCAAATTTTGACCATAAGTTAGCTTGTATCTGCTGAAAGAATAACTTTCTGAAGTTAATTTTTCCCTCGTATGTAGCCTGTTAGTATGTTCAAAAGGTGTGCAAGTGGCACCTTGATAGCTCAAACAATTGCTGAATTATGCGAGTTGAAATTCAAAAAAAAAAAAAAAATTCTCAATTTTGTTTCAGTTTCAAAGGACAATATCTCAAAAGGGTCATCTTGAATTTCAATTTTCTTTACATCACTGGAAAGAACACACTTTTCCTAACTAAAAAACGTTAATTTTATTTTTGAGACAAACCAGTTTTAAAGGGATATTGCAGATCAAAAATGTGTATGTCATTCCATGTGAAATCAAAGAAAAAAAGACATAGACCTTAAAATTTCCTGTCAATTGATTCTGTTAAAATTTACAGGAGCTATTGTGCTTATGCTCTGATGGAAAAAAACCTTTTTTAGACATTTTTGAACTTTTTTTGTTTTTGCATCTGTAAAAACTTAAGAAATGGCAAAAAATAAAAGTTTTGTTTTTAACGAAACTAATTTTTTTTTTCCGCTGCTATGAGAGTTTGAGTCTTTTCTTAGGAGTAATCAACAGCTCTTAAAACAGAATTTCGGATGATATGTCACTTAGCAAGGTTGTGGGTCATTAATATTATAGAGTCGGGAAAAAAAGTTTTTTTTTTTTTTCAAAAAGTTAAAAATAAAAATAATTAATAAATAAGATAAATAAATAAAACAATTTATATGGTGTGTATGTGATAAAAAATATTTATAATGGAACTGCAGAGACATTACTCTGAAAAGCAATAACGAAAGTTTTCGATAGAGTTGAATATTGCAATTATTTCCGCCATGTGAATGATAACAATAGTAATTGAACATATGATTAGTAATTTAAAATCCATTCTTTATACTGCCGAGGATGTGTCTAGATATTCAGCCTATGTTTGCAATGGGCCCATAAAGAAAAATGATGAAAAATAGGAAAATGCTTTTTATAACCTTGGAATATTAATGACTTACAACCTTGCCAAATAACATATCCAAAATTCCGTTTTAAAGGCTTTAAAATAACACATAGAAAAAGACTCAAGTTCTTATAGCAGCGATAAAAAAAATAACTCTTTTTGTTCAAAATGAAACTTTTTTTTTTTTTTTCCATTTCTTAACTTTTTACGTATGCGCACACAAAAACTAAAGTTCAAAAATGTCTAAAAAAAAGTTTTCTCCATCAGAACATAAGTACAATAGCTCCTGTAAATTTTAATGGAACAAATTGACATGAACTTTTTAAGGTCCTATGTCTTTTTTTCTTTAATTTCACGTGGAATAACGTACACATTTTTCATCTGCAATATCCCTTTAAAACTGGTTTGTCTCAAAAATAAAACTAACGTTTTTTAGTTAAGAAATGTGTGGTCTTTCCAATGATGTAAAGAAAATAGAAATTCAAGATGACCTTTTTGAGATATTGCCCTTTGAAATTGAGACAAAATTGAAAAAATATTTTTTTGACTGGAATTTCAACTCGCATAATTCAGCTGTTATTTGAGCTATCAAGATGCCACTTGCACACCTTTCGGACATACTAACAGGCTACAAACGAGGAAAAAATTAGCTTCAGAAAGTCATTCTTTCAGCAGATACAAACTGATAACTTATGGTCAAAATTTGCCAAAATTCGATTTTTTACCAACTTTGGCAGCAAATTGTAAAAATTCTACAGCACATTGAGCTTTTGTTACACAAGTAGGATATTCAGGGTTGCCACAGGATACTTAAATGCTACTTTTTGCTACTTTTTTGGACACAAGGCGACTTTAGCTACTTTTTTATGCAAAAACAGGCCAAAAAGCTACTTTTTTTTACTGAATCTGCTTTTTTGGAGACTTTTCCCCCTCAACGTTAGTTTTTTATAAAATCATTTCCATTTCAAGAATAAAACCTTCCCTAAATAAACGTTATGGACTGCCTGCACCAATCCACTGCATCCAATCAACAAGTTGGGCTTGGCTTAAGTGATACGAAAACGAAAGTCGATCTTGTATGGAACTGATTTGCATACATCGTACTTTACCGATATCTGAGCTTTTCTGGAAGCTGAAACCTTATACAGTGCAGATCTTTGCAGCAACCTTGACTGAGCACAGGGTAGCTACAGTGCGATGCAATACTTTAGACAAAATGCAAATATATGAATAAAAAGAAAACTATTCAGCGAAATGCTTTCAAATTACTACTGCGGGTAGATAATATTGTCCCAAATACGTGTCTGGAGTTTTTTAAAATATAACCGAAATGAAAATCGGAAATTACAAAAGACATATTTTTTTGCTGTTGCAAAAGTTTAGACAAAAGTCGGATTTTATGCAAATATCTCTTGAAGGGTAATTGTTGGAGGAAAGGCGGGGCTTTTTGCTTCGACTATAAGGTGCAGGGATTGCTGAATGAATAATCAAACTCCCAAACTCTCTGTAGTTCTCGTGTAAAGAAGAGAAAGTTTGGAAGCCAAAATTTGGAAATGAAGTCACTTTGCTAATTTTTCATCTTTTAAATTGGCCCTCGTATGATAGTACATTGTTTTTTACTTAGTGGAGAGCAAATTCAAACATGCATATCGATCAAAAAGGCCAAGAAAAATTATAATTCCTAAGGATGAAGGAACTGTAAAAACGGCTCGAACTGAAGATTCGTCCCTTTATCCTACAAAACTTCTACTTGGGTCAAAAACAGCACGTGACAGCTAAGGAGATGAACAACTGAATCGGGATGCATCAAAAAAACAAAGAACTGTGCTTGAGCCTCTTTGGAAACTGTCCCAAATAAGCCAGATTTTAATGTAAAAGCGGCACAGCATATGCTCATCGGATCTTTTCTCTAGTCAAGCTAATAGAATTATAATCCATCTAAGCCACCCAAATTTTAATAATTTTCGTCAGAGAAAGTAACATTCATTTTTAGTCACATTTAGTCTCATGGTAATAGTGAAGTAAAGAAGGGGGTTTTCAATATCCAGGAGAGTTCTTTCTGAAGATAAATATTTGATGTCGGAATGTGTATTGAATGATAGGCTTATTATATGATGCTCTGAAGCGCTATTCTACAGTTACACAATTCCAAATTGATAAAGAACTTTTAAATTTAGCTTTTGGTGCACGCAAATCATACCAGTTCTACCTTGAAGACTAGAAGAAAAAGAAGGAAGAGCAAAAGAGATTAGAAAAAGAAAATGAAGAAAAGTTTAAACAAAGAAAAATAGAAAAAAAACTGTCAGGTTTGAAGGGATCTGTTAAAAAGTTAGAAGAAAAAGTCAAACTATTAAATAGAGAGAGAAAGGACACTCAAAAATCAGCTGATGTACTTTTTAAACAGGCAAACCAGAGGCTAAAATCAGCTATTGAAGCAAAAGACACTGAAAGTATTAGAATAGCTCAGGGTATGTTAGAAGGTAATATAAAGTTGAGGAATAGGGAAAGAGAAGATGAAGAAAATAAATTAAATTGCTTAGTGAACAAAAAGAAAATACTCTGATAGTCATTTTTCTGTAAAAAACCAAAAACATGGATTTTCGGAATAAATTTTCTGTATTTATATGAGTATATTATTTTTTCTTTTGAATGGTAGCAGTCTTGTAAAGTAAATTACCTCGATTGTACTCTTTTGTTTTTTTTCCTCATTTGTATCTTTAATTTAATCCATTAGTTCAAAACCTGTCTATTTTTTTAACTTGTTTTAAAGCATTACTCATATTCAGTTTAGCTTGTCACATGTTTCTATTCAGCTTCTTTGTAACTTTTTTTTTCATGGCTACTTTTTTGCAACTTTTTTTTATTTTCAAGGCAAATTTTTTGCAACTTTTTAGTATTTTTAGGCAACTTTTGCTGCTCTTTTGTGAGATTTTTCCTGTGGCAACCCTGGATATTCTACCCTAAACAGTGATCAGAATCACCAAGTTTGAGCCTGATAATTGTGTTAAATCGCAAGCAATAAAAGCACAAACTTGATGCTTTGGTCATTTTTTCACAACTTGAAGAAGAGTCCTTTACAAAATAATTTATATTGGCTGAACCATACTATTTATGGAGCTATAATTTGATTGTTCATTCAAGTGTTATATGTACATCCAAAAAAAAATTCATAAAAATCGAACAGGGACGAGTAGGGACTTTCTCTAAATTTGGGACACTTGACATGGAATGACCCAATATTAATATTATTCTACTCTTAATTAAAAAATCATCATTAACCTACTTTATAATATAAGGAATAATGATGTAAATACCTCGGTATTTCTTTTTTTTAAGGGTTCATACCTGGGTAAATACACAAAATGAGTATTTATTCTCATGCGAGTTCTGTTCGATCAATGTACCTGTTTGTGGGTAATTCCATTGTGACTAACATAACAGAACAAATTTTTAATATTTTCTGTTTACTAGCCATATTTTTTGTCACAATTGCAAAAACAAGGTGTTATTCTTCTCTACGTAGATGAGTTGTTTAAGTTAATATAAAAAAATAATAATATTACTTTCAATTTTTGACAGTTACGGAACATTTTGATCAATGTGACTAACATAACAGATTTGCAACCCTCAAAATTTTGCATTAAATTCATCAACACAATTCTCTAAAACTAAACCAAAAAATAATAATATTTTTTTCACTGATAGTATCTATGTGAAAGGTTATTTTCACATTAATAATTGTAAATTTGGATAATTTTAAATGATATTGCAAAAAGTAGTGTTTTAATAAATATCGCCTGTGACTAACATAACACACGATTAGTGTATTACAGGTAAGTGTATTACAGGTAATATTAGTACAAATATTAGACTGCAAACAAGATTTTATTGAAGCTTAATACACATGTTTACTTGTAAACAAAATTTGTAGTTCAATTTTGTAATAATGTCTGCGGGAATTTGCAGATGTTTGTGACAAGACTTTCGAAATTTGGGTTCTTTAAATTTAAAATTCGTCCTCATTTGCGGGAAACAATGATTGCTTTAGAGCTTTTGCTCATGAAGAGTTCATAATCATTTTCATTCATGTTTAAAACCTACTTTACATATAGACCTACAAAAGGTAAATACCACAACAATAAAATTACCCACTGTCTTAGTTTTTGTATCGTGGAACAGTCCGGGAGAATTTCCTTCAAAATTATCAGCAGCTTCATCTTTCACAATTTCTATGAAAAAAAACTTGTTTTCTTGGGATTTCATACCCTGTATTTTTTAATGAACAAATTTTAAGTTTCTCCATATTTACAGCATATCATTCTTACCAAAAAACCTTTTTCGGGAATTCCTGTTTTCAAACAACAAATCTAATTCTTTCTTTTCAACCATGTCACTTTCACTCACAAACAATCAGTTTACCTTCAATTCTTGTTTTTTTAATTCCCGAAATAATTCCTATGCATTAATTACCAAACTTTCCCCATGCAAAACACTGCTCCACACGTTGTACTATACATGAGGGCACTTTCCATGATCCAATGTCATAAAACTCCATGACCTGTTGATGCTGGAGGCAGTTAGGGTCACATCTGTTTTTTGTCAGCAGCAACTCCATATGTTCATAGAAAAACTTATTGCACAGTGATATCGCACATAGCTTTAAAGTAATTTAAAATTCTTTCATTGAAGATGTTGACTTCATATGTGATTACTTGCGTCGCAAATTACAGCATAAAATTTTGACCCCAAATTTACCATTAAAAATACTGTTTTTAAAAAACAAATTACTGCAGTATATATGGTCACACTATTTTTTTCATAATAAGAGGTTCAAAAATTATTTTGTTTCTAAAATAAATTGTTTGGTTAAGATTTAAGCATTTCTTGAACAGTCATGTTATGTTAGTCACAAGTCCTATGGTTAGAAAAAAGGAAATTCTTTGTGAACAACCTTATCAATCTAACTGTGCCCATAACATAGAAGAGATCAGGGGAAAAAATGTAAAAAATATTATTTCCAGAAGGAAATAACTGAATTAATTCTTGTTTTTGTGACTAGCATAACAAGTAAATCAGACTGAATAGTTACTAACTTTGCAATATTTATTTTATGATAAAACAAAAAGTATTATATATTGCTGTAAAGCAAAAGAACCATGCTTTAATAATTTAAAAAAAATTAATTATTATTTGCAGTTTTTTTTAACTATATATGAATATGAAAAGTTAGGAAAATATGCTATGTTTTGGGTAACTGCATATCTTATCTTTACAGCCATTTTGTAGGTGTTGAGAGTAAGTTTTTGTAAGAACTAAGGTTAAATTCTAAAAATTTGAAAAATTATCTTTAAAATGACATATCACACAATGTATACGAGGCGCGTTCAAAAAGTAAGGGCTGTTCGCTTATATTTTAATAATGGCTCTTCGGAACACAGTTTAACGGCTGCAACACCATCTACTCACTCATTGCGAAGCTACAGCATCATTTGTTTAGGTTCTGAAGTCATTTTGCTGTCCGTGAATGCAGGGAACAATGGCCGCGAAAATCGTTGATCCCGCCAACTTTGAAGTGCGTTCTGTGATTCGTTTCTAATGTGCAAAAGGATCGTTGGCTACTGAAATTCATCGGGAATTATGCCTGGTTTATAAACCTACAGTTATGAGTAAAGGAAAGGTTAGACAATTTTAAAAATGGAAGAACAAATGTCTTTGACGAAGAGCGCAGTGGCAGGCCCAGTATCTAGACTGATGAAATCATTTCACAAGTGAACCAAGCACTGTGATCTGATCGTCGATTGACGATTAGTTGGCCTAGCTGAAGAATTTCCTCAACTTGGACGCAATACTGTTTACAAATTGTTGTTTGTTACATCAACAAATTGAGGTGCAATCTAAAGCAAACTCCACAGTAAACTGTAATCTGGCATAAGCCTCCTTTACGATATCGCGAGTTCTCACACTGCTGCAAAAACCAAGAAGAAAATTCAGGATTTTTGTTGGGATTTTTTTGACCATCCACCGTACATTCCCGACATTGCACCTGAGCGACTACTTCCTCTTCTTGCATTTTAAACAGCGGCTTGGTGGAAAACGTTTTGAAACTGAAGAGGGACTCAAAATCGCCTTTGTCAACTGGTTCAACTCTCAGGCGGCAAACTTCTATGCAGAGGGTTAAAAAAGCTGGTGCAGCGGTACGAAAAATGCTTAGAAGTGAACGGCGATTATGTAGAGAAGTGAAGTAAGTTTGTACCTTACTAAATATGACAATATAATTTGTTTGTTATGAGTATATGTTTTTCTGTGACCAAACGGACCTTACTTTTTGAACGCGCCTCGTATATTGGAAGATAAAAAAAGTCATGTCTAGGTTGACATTTACATGGAATTACCCTTGTTTATAATGTGATACTACAATCATGTCAGGATACGAGAGGAGGGAGGTTACGCAGGCCCGTCATTTAGGGGGGCAGGGGTCAATTTCCCCCCCCCCCCCTGGCTTTGAGAAATCAATGTATTTGCATATAAGTGGGCGTGGTTTGTTATGTTTTCCGATGAAATTGCATTGTGTTAGGACCCTTTGCCCCCCCCCCCCCCCCCCCCGGATAAACTTGAAATGACGTCCCTGAGGTTACGGTTGATATCATCCTTCTTGAAGCAACCAAATATAAGCTAAAATTTCATTTTGAGGAGTTATGTTTGGAATAAATTAGGCTTCAACCCACTATTTGTTTTTGAATATTGCACTCCCACTTTCCAATAATGACTCCATTCTAAAACAGGTGTTGGATCTGCCCTTATGTGTAATCGTATTCAGATTGAGCATAAAAAAACGGGCTTATACGGGTCATGGAAACCTTGAAAAGCCATGGGGGGGGGGGATTTACAAACTTCAGACCTGGAAAAGTTATGGAAATTTTATATTTTTATAAAAAATTGTGGAAATTTCTTTCAATTCATGAAAAACATTTTTCAGCTGAAAAGATGTAACAGTAGCTGAAAGATCATCGGAAATCTTGAATAATGTACACTATTTTTATAAATAAAAGCTATTAAAACTGGATGATCCCAAAAACAAATCTGAATTTAAAAAATCCGGTTGAGTCTCTTCTGTTAAAGTTTTTTTTTTTTTTTTGCAATGTGATTCTACCGTTTGGCCTCCTTAATTTTTAGTTTATCTGACATTTTTTTAATTTGTAATAATTTACTTGCATGCATGAGAGAGAGAGAGATCTTGAATTGGACGCTCCCACTCAAAATGTTGAATCCAATTTTGTATCGCAGTTCATTCAACGATTAATGAAAAAATTACTTTTCATGAGTGTTTTTATGAAAGTTTTAGAAATAAAGACTTTTAGTCTAGTGATAGAATACAAAAATGAGAGAATATTGCTCTGATAAAATAACTCCGATTTCAAGAAATATTAAGTTAATCAAATTCAGAAACTTCTTCCATAAATTTTAACCTTTCTGAAAATTTTAGTACGAACCTCATTAATGTTCTTGCTTTGAGTTTTTTTGCTAAATTCATTTTCTTATTTGCCAATTTGTCATATTTTGCATGCATTTTGAAATGCAGATATCTTTTTACATCCTCTAAGATGTGACTTTTTTTCTTCATATTATGTATTCATTTTGTGTAGGTATAAGTTTCATTAAATATTCAATAGGATAATTATACGTTATCCCGCTTCCAGTGTTTTCTGCTGTTCCCAGAAAAAGCCCGTATGGACAATGTTTGAAGATTATAGATTTAAATTTTTCTTTTGCGGAAAGTCCAACTAATACATTTTTTTTTCAAACAAATCAATTTTTTTTTCATCTATGACATGTAACCTTCTTTTTTTTTTGTGATTTTTCTTTTAAGTTAATTCGTTTCATAGCTGTTTAAAGCGGTTCTGGCATTCTTTTTATTCTTTCTTACGGTTCTTTATGAAAAAGGGTCTTCGGATCTTCCTTCACAACTCCTGAAGATCAGACAGAGCCTCTTATGCTCTTTTTCATAAAATTCTCTATGGAAGTTGATGTAGCAGGTAGTGTCTATCCCATTACAAATTCTCTCAATATCAGATCTAATAACCCCTCCCGATGATAGTGATGAAACTAGGGCTCATTTTCGTCCTACAGTTCTATTTTTACCTACTTTAGTAGGAAACGTCCTACTTTTAATCAAAAACTCCTACTTTTCCTACATTTAGTAAAAAATTCCTACTTTTTAGCTTTATTTTTCTTCGCCAGATATCAAAACTCATGTGACTTCAAGAAATTTGCATTCAGAAATTTGATATTTGGTGATTTTATAAAGGTATGATCAGAGCTGGATTTAAGTACAAGTTGAACAAGCTACAGAAGTGCTGCTTGAAAAGCTTAAAAATTCGAAATAATGTAGTTGTGAATCTTGAATTTTAAAATTTCTAACAAATGCAAAGGGAGAGGGGGGTGAGAAAAATAGCCAATGAAAAAACATGGTTCTCAAGTTTCTGTAACACACATTGATTGAGACCAGTTACAGATCTTTTGGCCGATTTGCACAAATTCATATTAGTGCATCTTCAATTGTGTTAACTCACAAGCACAATTGAAGGAGCAAGTGAATAAAGGTGATATGTAAGAATATTTTTAATTTCTAGAAAAAGCTTTCAAAAAAAAAAAAATATTTCCTTAACACCTTCATCCATGGTTGGTAAAAAGTAAGTAAAACTAAAATTGTCACATATCACCTTTATCCACTTGCCCCTTCAATTACATAAACTATTTTTCAGGAGCCAGCTGTATTCTCATTAAAGGCTCCTGTGTCATGTGACATAAGGCCCCTCTAACAATTACAACATGGTAAATCCACCACTGATTAAAAAGGTTTTGTGACTCACATGGTTTTACAGCTGGCTATTTTTTTAATTCAGAAGTCAGTGTTTTGGAAGTTCTTAGTTATTGATTATTTGTTTTTATCTTACTTCTGCTACATAATGTCAGTACTGATTAGGACGGGAAATAATATTACATTACTTAAATTATTGTCTGCACCCATTGAAATTTTAAAAAATGTGCGATAAAGATGAATCTAGTTTTTTTTTTTTTTTTTTTTTTTTTTTTTAATTCAAATATTTCTTACAAATTTAGAAGAATCATGTAAAGGTCTACAATCTAGTAGTTAAATTTCAGACCCTGGAAAGTGCAAATGAAGTGCTTTAAACAATTTTAATAGTTCTATTTAATACAAAAAACATATACTGAGTGAAATAATTAATTTTCTAACATAAACAGTAACTAATGTCTTGAACAAGAACATTGAAATTTTAAATTTTAGTATTTTTTTGTTACAGTCTTGAATAACAGAAGGCTGTTTGAATTAGTCAAGCTGAAGGGTTGTGAAGATGTTCCTTCTGGTTTCCGTAGAAGAAGGAAGTATGTTTTATTTATTTTGTTTAAGTTACTGTCCCTTTACCAGCCATACTGCTACAAAGCATGCTAGATTAAATTTCTTTCAAGCATCTCTAAATTTCTCATTGAAGGAAGAGTTCTTGATTAATCAGAGCTCAATAAAAACAAATTCAGCAGGAGTAGTTTTAATCATTTGAAAATTATTAAACAATCCCGAATTGTGTAAATAGTCTTACATAAGTTTTTAAAATTGCTGAAATAAATCATTCTTGGACTTTCCTTACTTAATTTTCTTTTTCCAGGCACAAATTTCAATAGCATCTGGCCATTTTCTTCAGATAGTGAGCTTTTTGTTCTGTGCTGCCACGCAGCATCCATCACAAATCATTCATTTGAAGCCGGCAACTACTTCCTCCGAAGTTCGGTAGAGCTCTGCCCGTTATCCATCTCTGCACCCAGTCGACATCTTCGTGCGGAGAATGTTGCAAAATCATTCATATTCACATTTCCTTTTGCGTGCGGAGGAGACTGATAACTTCGCTTCTATTAGGTAACTTTTAATTGAGCTATGTATGCCTTTTTATCTCATTGTTACTGGGCAATTCCATGGGTAACTGGCCGACTATTTTAAAGCAAAACCGTAAATATTTCCATACATTCCAAATACCTGTTGGATGACTTTTTAAAAAATGTTTGAGGCATGGTAAGTGATTGACATTCTACTCTCATTATTGCAGACTTTGTAATATCCTGATATACCTGATAAAAAATATTTTTTCTTAATTAGTGCTGATTTTTAGTTTTGTCCTGAAATTCCTGGTTTTTTCTTAAATGCATTTTAGGGCTCCTAACAGGTTTTTAGTTTGTCCCTAGCAAAAGATGGACCTTAATCTTAACTTAAAAAAAATAATGAAGCACTAATTCATCGACAGTAGTCGGCTCTTTGCTGATTAACCTATTGGCCAATTTTAGCCGCTTAAACTTTCAAAAAAGTTATTTTTGTATTATAATAATCATTACTGTGAACAAGTAACTATACTGAATATATTTTCACCAATTAATTGGCTGAATTTTTTTTTTTCCTTTGGATTGAAATTACTTATTCTTATGGAACTAGAAACTATACAGAAAGAATTTAATAACATAATCAACAGATGTCCCCATTTGCAAAATTTTCAAATTATCATGCTAGGGAACAACATACTATTTTTTATCTTCTTTGAATGAAAAAAAAAAAAAACATTTTAAAGGGAAAAAGATGGGAAAAAAGACAGATTTGAAAAACTGGACATTTTGGAACGAAACTATAAAAGGGAGCCATTGGGAGCCGGTCCATTTGCAATGGTATTTTTTATGCCAATATTTCCAGTATTAAATCATATATTAATCATAAAAATACTGGTGTACATGAACACTGCACGCTTCAAAAAATATTAACTACTTTTTGTCCTGGTATTTTTGTAGTTTTGTATCATGGTTTTTTTTTTTTTTTTTTTTTTCTTAAAACTACTGCAAAGTCTCATTGTCAGACAATTACAGTGTTTTTAGCATCTTTTTGAAAAATCAACCGAAATGTACTTTGAGAATTCAATTATACCATTAAAGTGGGCTTAAAAAATACAACAGGCCAGGGGTTTTCTGTGCAATGTACATTTTGTGTTGAATGTAAGAAAATAGTCAACTCTTGATATCTTGACTTCGGTTTACTTGAATTTCTGCTTATGTCGCAGTGTTTAGATGGTCCCAAATTTGTGCAAATGTTTTATAATTGTTTTTTTTTTTTTTTTTTTTTCGTTTACTCGAAGTCCACTCTGCTTATCTCGAAGTTTTATTCAGCCATTTCATATCATTTAATGCCTGTTTGATTTTTAATAGTCGAATCAACTTGACTGTAAAATGTTTGCGAACATTCCTACTGTCATTTTCACCATCTGCTCCTTTTGTCAGGGTTTCAAAGACCTTAAATGAGACGATCACCTCTTTTACTAACAAAATGAGTTGAAATCCACCCGTTGCTATTTAACCTCTTCTTCAGTTGTTATTGAAAGATAAGTTATTTTCAGTACCTCTGTTAGAAGCAGTTCAAAAGGGGAGATGTTTATAAGGGATTAGCAGGGACAAAGCATTCTTGCGATTTATCTTTACCCTGTCTAGCAGGTAAAAGTTTTCCAAAATGTCAAGAAAGAGAGCATGTGTACTACTTCCTGGAGAGAGCAAAACCAGTTAGTGACCCACCAGTTGATCTCCTCACTTGAAAAGCTTTGCTGATCTCAGAGTTTTATCACTCATAACGCTCGCTTAGTAAATGATTGCATGCTCAACGTTTAGAAAAATGAGTAAGAGAAAGCTGAAGTTTTTAACCAGTGAAGAAAAAGTGAATTTAATTAAATATGAGGAATAATCCTACCGTAAAGAAAAATGACTTAGCCATGAAATGTACTACACCATCGAATGCATTATTGACAATGTCAAACAAAGGAAAAATCTTAGAACATTACCAAGCAAAGGGTGGTTCTTCACATCTTAATTGTAAAAAAATCAAAGAGTGCACTTACCCAGACACTGAAACCATGCTCTTGAAATGGTTCAAGAATTATCAGCATAAATGGACTAAAATTCCTATGAGTTGAATTCTCCTTTGTGAGAAAGCACTTGATTTGGCAAACTTCTTGGACATAGAGACATTGTAGCAAACAGTGGATGGCTTGACAGGTTTAAAACTTGTTTTAACTAGTTTTTTATAACTTTCATGGAAAAGCTAAAGACCTCCTGGAAAATCTTTGCGAAGAATGGAGAGTAAGACTTCCCACCCTTCTGTTTGGTTACAAAGCATCAAACATTTTTAATATTGGTGAAACCAAATTGTTCTACAGATGTGTTCCCCATAAAACTTTAATGTTCAAAGAAGAGTCCTGCGCTGGAGGAAAAGGGAGTAAAGACCGCTGAACTGTTTGGTCGAAGTCCGAAACTAGCTACCGACAAACAAAACTAGACACTTTTATTTTATTCCTTAAACATTAACAGGGCGAGGACTCGGTCACCTTTCTCATCTTTAGTCACCTTTTGAAATTTTGGTTACTTTTTGTCACCTTTTGGTATTTTTGTCCACCTGTTAAAACCCTTCTTGAAATGTGCTTTAGAAAAATCTATTTTTGACAAATAAAATTTTTGAAAAGTATGAATTCTTTTCCTTACCTGAAAATAAATAGAATTTTGAAAAAAAAAAAAATAAATAAATAAATCTGTCATTCAACCATTAAAAAAAAGTGTTTCAATTTTGGCTCATTTACAAAACAAATCCTTTTAGAAGCACTTAAGTTTAAAAAGAAAACAAAAAAAAAAAAAACGTGTTCCTGTTCCAAGGATACTTTGCAGTTTTTTTTTTTTTTTTTTTCTTGAAACAAAATTCAATTGGTGATTTGCATAGACATGGGGAAAAACGGGGGTTCAAGTTCAAAGTTCTTATCTTTATCATTATGTTCTTATTGCTTTTCTGTTTTACCCCCCACCTTCCCCAAAGAAAAAACTGGCTGCTGATTTCACCCTTTCTGATTTAGTTTCATGTTCTGACAAATGCTTTTTCTATGCCATACCACAAGGCTCTTTGACCTTGAAGCAGGTGTGAAAGGCATCATTGGAAAAATACCTTCTAATTTGCAGAAAAAAATGTAATGCAAAAAAGAAAATATCAGGAAGAAAGAAATTATTTGGGAAACATCTTTTTTTTTTTAAACTTTTTTTTTTCTTTTTTTCAAAAGCAATTTCCTTTTTCTAAATTTTCAGAACAGTTTCCATTTTGCACTCCACATTACAAATCTGCACGCTATTTTTATTATTATTCTTTATGACTCTCTCAGTTAAAAAAAATAATGTCAAATTTCAAACTTTCAATAAAATCTTTGGTAAGCAATCTTGCTTAGTGATGGCTCACTGTGGCATATGAGTTGACGAACCATTGCTTTGCCTTCAACTACTAGTAGAAATTCAGAAATGAACCGCCAACAATGGAAATTGCTTTTTAATGAAATAAATGAATATTTTTTGCTGGAAATTTTTTTAACTAATATGTTTCACTCTGCAGAAAATTTTATAAATTAAATTTTTTTTAATGACTTTTAAAATTTTCTAATGTTTGAGTTGAATTTTTAAAATTGTATTATTTTGTGTCATGCTTAACCCTCTCGGCACCCTGGACCTCATATGAGGCTCCTACTTTTGAACTAAATTTGGGAAGAAGTAAACATTTAAAATGATTTTTTTTTCTGTCAGTGACTCCACCTGTTCATGTAGATCACATATGAGGCTCCTAAGTGAAAAAAAAATCATTTTAAGTGTTTACTTCTTCCAAAATTGAGTTCAAAAGTAGGAGCCTCATATGAGGTCCAGGGTGCCGAGAGGGTTAAGGTTTCAATTTTTCAGCATCCTGTGAATATTTTAAATATTTTTAAATTTTTTTTTTTTGTAATAACATTAGTTACTATGATTTCTTAATCGCTTCATTTAACATTACTTTTTGTGCTTCTCACTGCAAAAATGAAATTCTAATGCATTAGGAAGAAATTTTTTGTAAGTTTGACATAATTTTGCTGATGCATGTAAGGTTTTGGTTGAAATTAAAAAAAAAACATTTTCACAGCACAGTGCTTGCAAGACTTAAAATATGATATAAAAGTTTTTCTCTCTTCAGTATTGGACACATGTTGTTGCATATTTTCAGATCCCCCCCCCCCCCCCCAAGCAAAAGACATGAACACTTTTATTCATATGAAATAATATCTTCAGGTTTATGCTTCAACATTATTTTATTTTTACCTTGTAAGTTGTTATCATTTTGTTTCAATCAGTTTCTGATTATTTAAATCGTATTTTTTCACTCATTCTCTATTGTCAATACTTTTCAGTAAACATTTATGCTTTAAAAAATGCTGATGATTTTGCAACAAGCGATTTAAAATATGAATAACATAAAATATGTTCATTAGATACATCCTGATTATCTTTACTTCATAATTTCAGGTGTTAATTTAATTGATTTTAAAGAAAAATCTTTGGGCATAACATAAAGTTTACACTGAAAGTTTTTTGAAAATGTCTTAAAATGGTTTGTTTTCTTGCATCCAGCCCTATCATATTCATGTTCGGAATCTAAGTCTTTTAAAATATTATGTAGACTATTTTGGTTATAAAGTCAGAAAAAAGGATAATCGTTTTCTGCTTTTTGATTTCTTAACAAATTGCTTTTGGTCACCTTTTAGTTACTTTTGGGTCACCTTTGTTTTAAAATTTGTCACATTTTTCACCTTTTTCAAAGATTATCAGCAGTCCTCGCCCTGTATTAATTAAAGTGTTCTCATTATCTTGAAAACTTCAAAAAAAGCATATTACAAGAATACTATTAATATTATACAAATTTGACTTTGTGGTGTCATTTAGGTTTATAATAATGCAGCTGCAGATGAGAATACGAGCAACATATATGGAAATAGTTATAAGAATTTTACAGTCACCTGAGCCAAGTTTCCAAAAAGCATATAAAGGCCCCATGTCAAAGGTAACTAGTTTTAAATATATGAAAGACATATTTAAGTTATTTTACTGATTTTTTGCAACTAACAAAAAGTTATCGCTTTTCAAGTTGATGATACAGCAATCTTCCCAAGGGTCTTTCAAGATATTTAATTCCATTGGCCTGCACTGTGCCCATTAACATGTTTAAGTTTGAATTTATGCCCGTAATTACTCTTATGTAATGTTTTATTCTTATATGAAAGTTCTTATTGTTTTTCTGATGCTTTTCTCAGTATCCCTCTCTTTTTTTCAATTTGAAAAATTATTGTTTATATCTTTTCCTTTGCTGATATTTAATTTCTGATTAATGTGTTTTAACTAGTTTTTTCCCCCAAATTTGTCTATCAATTATATTTATAAATGGTATTACGTCTCTTTTCTCAGTTGCCTTTTTAAAATAGAGTTTGTGTTTCTTTCAGCAAACTTAAATCAATACTAAGGAATTTGACCTGTATTTGTTTACATTTTGAGCTAATTAGACAGTTATATTCACTATTGCAAACTTGTAAAATTTAATGCATACCAGGCTTAAATATTAAACATTTTAGGCTTGAATGTGCTCCCCCCCCCCTATTTTTTTAATTATTATATTCATAGCTCAGAATTTTTTGCATTTGCCCATTGTAATTTAATTCATAAATGATAGGCAACACTGTATTAAATCATGCAAAATATCATGTTAGTTAAATATTGCTTGCTATGTTTAAAAACCAGTTTATTAATATTGAGATGAAAAAATATTACTCTGAAAGATGCAAGAAGTTGAATGTTAACGCTTTCAAACTGCCTTTCTTCTTTAGGAGGAAAAGAACCTCCTGACTTGCCTGCAAGAAGTATTGGAAGAGACCATAAAGCCCTAAAGCCTTACCGTTCTTTCAACGGGCATTTTTCCAGTATTCAGCAAAATTCTGATTATAATTTTAAAATGTTATATGGTATAAATTTACTAGAATTTATATTATACCATTTCTGACAAATCAATTTCAGTCACGAGGTTCCTCAATCATCTTAGGTTAAAACTCATTTTATTTTATGGAGAAACAGTCATTCAAACTTCATTTTTCTTTAGCATTTTATAAAGTGCTGAACTGTCTCATGCAAAACTGCAAGTGTTTCTGAAACCTTTCTAGCATAAATATAGTCAGCCTCTATTTGCATGTATGAACATTGCAAAGAGGCATCCATCTGTCCATAAAAGGATCTTGTTGAGCAGTGTTTATATGCATTAATTGTCTTAGATTTGATTAATATTGAGAGCACTAATGAATATTGTGTAATATTAATGATATCCTTTGTTGTGTAAAGTTTTTGTTAAAAATTCTTATGGAAAATGGTAATGAATTCAAAAAAACTTTTCCACAGTTTAACCCTCATATTTTGTAGGTACTTCAATTTTTTGGTTTGACATTTATTCTGTAAAGCATGATTCAGTTCTATGTGTAATTCTATCTCAATCAAATGGTTTTGTCTAAAAGCTGAACCAGAATAATCTATGGGGAAAATATTGTTTTTATGATTCTGCAATTCAAGGCAAAATGAAAAATGTGCCTATAACATAGAAAACCTTTAAAACTCGGCCTCGAACTTAGAGCGTACATTTAGATGACAGTACTATCTCAAAGTGTTTCAGGTCCATAAAATGTGTTGATGTGTGAATATTGCATAGTGATTCCTAACCACGCAGATGCCTTCCTCAAAGAAGAAAAAAAAATGGATTCTTTTTATTTGTATGCATTTCCTTGCCTTGAAACCAAGTGCTTTATGAAACTGGTTGTCCTCATACTTAAAAATGTGTCTCCTATTTAAAACAAATTGGGGTTTGGAATGTTTCCAAAGTCTTAATGCAATTGTTTTTCTCTGAAGAGAAGGGAAACTTAAGACAGTATTTCCCAACCTACTTTCCCTTATGGAAACCTATTGAGCAATTCAAATTCAAGCTAATTGTAATGCCATTTAACATATTTTGTCAAAGTAAATTAATTGATGATTAAACCAAAAAAGCATCATTTCTGAGAGTTGATTTTAGAGAAGAAATGCTGTTTGATAAGTTGATATTACTTTTTAAAAAAATGGCACTTTTCCGCTGTTCTTGGTATATGTTTAATTTTGGGGAAAAGAAAGTCCTTTTATTTATTGCCACCAAATTTGATCAAAATTACAACTATTTGTTCTATATAACCATTAATTTTTAATGTTTGTAATTGCCTTTTAAACAAAATTAAAAGTTCCAATCAAAGGAAAAAATACCCAATTAAATCAGTCATTTAAAAGAAAATAATATGTCAAATGAAAAGAAAACAAGGTACTTAATAACATCAAAAGTTCCATGAAAATAATCTAAGTATATTTCAAAGAATTAAAAAACAAAATAAGTTTTATTAAAATGTAAATTTAAAGTATGAGGAGCAACCTGGCATGCATGGTGGTTACATACATATTTTTCTGCTTTCACCAGTTTTAAAAGTCAGCAAGTTGCGAACTTCATTAATTTGTTTGTAGTACATATTATACTGAGTGTGACAGAAATAACTCCCAAATTGAAAAGTAAGTAACAAAGCACCAATAAAAACCCCTTGATTTTATTTATTTATTTATCATTCTAAAAAAATGTTTACCATTTGTCCTATGTGTCCTGATTCATTTAGTTTTGAAAATGAAATCACCCAAACAATCAGGTCCAAATGCCCACTTTCATATTTTGCCCATTCATAAATTCTGTCTCTTAAGTTAGACACTACCTTTCTGATCAAATCAGGTGATATTGTAATTTCTACATGGATGGCAGCTTCAAGTTTTTGTAATGTTCTCACTTTCCATTGATAGACTAGAGCTTTCAAATATCCCAAAACAATGAAATTGCCAGAAGCAAGATTAGAGAAACGTGCTGGTCACGTGAAATGTCCTCTCGCAATGAGATCAGGTGCCCTGGAAACAATTGAGGCATTGTAATCCTAAAGTTGATTACAGCACATCACATAGTAACAGGTTGGTTGTGGAAAGGTGATAAATAGACCTATAAAAGACTTTTTGTTCCGGCAGTAGAAGTTGAACTTGAACAAGCTAACAAATGAAACTTTTTTATCACTGGAAAATAATGTGCCCATAGTATAGGCATATAGTGAAGTAAATTTCATTCCATGGTAGCAATCAAAATGGCAGACTATACTTTACTCAAATCCATAACAATGGCTAACGCCATACCATTAGTACCAGAGAAACTGGGGTTAGCAAAGGTGGAAGTTATTTCTAATGCACCCTGTTGCAGAATAATACCATATAATCAATATTAAATATGAGTCTATCAGTAAAAATTATATTTGTTCATAGCTATTTCTTGAACAATTCTTTATCTTTTGTATACCCAGGCGTTCCAGGGAACCCTGCTTGGAAAATGCTGCTTTAAGAAACCCTAAACGGCCATCCACAAATAATGTCAGATGGGAGAAATTTTTAAATTGACCAGAGGATTACAAGAAGTGCTTTTTATAACAATATAATTATGAGAAACGGCTTGAAGTGTGATAAGGGTAGGGGTTGAGATATGGTGGGGTGTATAAAACTTTGTGACAAAGGGAAGAAGGTGGTCAAGTTTGTTGGGGAAAAGTGTGACTTGAATTATGGACAGCCCCTAACCTGCAAACCCAATTCACAACGAAATTTGCTGATTTAGTAATTAGTAACATTTTAGGAGCAGTTCCAGCTTTCAGACCCTTTCAATGTTTCTAGACTTTGACAGCCATAACATATTTTTAGAAAATGTTGCAGTTTTCACTGTTGCAATGTTGCAATTTTTCAACAACACCTGAATACTTTTTTTTTTTAAGTTGGTCACTATTTTAATTTAATAAGTTAAGGTTTGTTATCAAAAATAATTATATAGTAGCAGGGCAAGCAAATGTCAGCCCATAAAAAGCTAGATGTTTTTTAAGTTGGTGCAAATTTTGAAATAAAAATTGTTTTGTCAAGGTTGGTAAATCCTGTCCAGCCCCAAAAACTGAAATGTGTTTTTCTCGGTGAAACTTCAGTCAAAAACCAGCTGAATTTTTTGTTGCATATGTGCTTATTTTAAATGTGATTTATAGTCGTTAGTTTTAAATTTCTTAATATGTAAAGTTGCAAATAATCAATATTTGTATATTTTACATAAAGTAAAAAGTACAATAAATTACTGTTCATATATTCAAAGCAGTGCCGCAACACCTCAATGATTTTTTTTTAAAAATGAAAGTTTTTAATTATTGCAAATCTAATTCTACTAATGTGAAAAATTATTTAAATGCTTTTACTGATGTGTACTGATATAGTTCATAATTTTCTAGCAAAAGCTATACCTAAAGTGTTGAAGGCAAATTTGTGCAACATTTTACTTTACCCTTGGTTTTTTTTCTTTTGTCTTGTATATTATAAAGTTTTTAATTTTTTCAAAATAATTTACGTAACTCAATGCTGTGTAAATGTTGTACCTTTAATCGTGGGATAGAATATTGAAGTAAAAAAATAAAATCTTCATGGGTTTTTCAATACTGAATTTAAAATGCCGGAAGTAGATTTTCAAGTTTTTCGCTTTTTTTTTTTTTTTTTTGTCAAGCAAAATACAAAGTAATAAACCATAAAATATTACAATACATGTGTCAAATGTTGAAAATGATCTTATTATTTTTCTGGATCTTTAGAGCTATTTATTTGACTGGAATCAACTACATATTTAAGAAATTAGTTACAATATTGTTAGATAGGTAATGCTGTAAACTGAAAATGTGAAATGAATGAAATATTTCACTCTGCCCTACACTTCCCTATCATAATAACTTACTCTATTTTAGTAAATCTACTCGTTTTGATGCATACTAATAAATGCTTGAAAACAGTTAGCTTATGACATGTTATACGATGTTGTAATGTCATAACTTGTGTTGATTTAATCAATTTTCACTTTGGATCCATATTCTATGCACAAAATAGTGAAGTACAAACAGTGTAGTAGTACAAATTTGTTTAAAAAACATGAAACAATATTCTATTTTTCATAGAAAAAGAAGCAAAACTTATGTCTTGCGTGTTTTTATTGTGATCTTACTGATTTTAGTGACATCAAAAACTCCTCCCAGGCATGCTTGGCTTTGTAGGGAGTTTTTGTTTTGTGGAAGACAATCTTTGAATATATCTTTTCCAATCAAGAGTTTAAAATGCATTTTCCACCTAGCACCTAAGTTTAAGTGAAACAAAGCATTGTAACAAGTACCTTATAAAACTGAGTGAAGTACAGTAATCCCTCATTAAATTTTTCTTGCCGGCAGATAACAAAAAAAATGCGACATATCCTAAAACGCAATATAACAGAGGTCATAAAAATAAAAGATTCAGTTAATGACATTTACACTTACAAAAAGATTACTTTACCGCATTTAGGACGAATTTCTTAATAATAAAAGAAAATTAGTCGATCACCTTTTCTCTTAAACTGAATATACGTATTTATGCTTTATGGGGAAATAAGAGTTGAAAGGGTGTTTATACTGAAACGAATTAAATATGTAGAAAATATATCAGTTATATTTGATCAAAAAAAAATGTTTTAATGTCTCTTAAATTGAAAATTGAAAACTTAGGAGTGAAGGTAGACATCTATATTCTGGTTTTGGTAACATTTTTGAAATTTAAGTCCAGCAAACAGTGTCAGGCATTTTTATGACCCACCCCCCAAACGCTGATCCTAAAATTTTTCAAGGAGGGGGCGATTGATTCTTTAACTTACCTCTTACTACGTATTGAATTCACACATGCTTTGTGTTGGAAGAGGGGATGTCACATTATTTTGATTTAAAACTTCTAAAATATAGATGCCTATCCAAGGAGTGGGAGGAAGGAAGTTCTTGAACGTATTGCTCTCCTTTTTTGTTGAAAAAGGTATTTTAAAACTTGCGTTTTTAGAGCTACAACCTCGTAATAATTTAGAAGGAAACTTTAAAACATACTCTACCTACCCTTACATCATCAAAGGTCGCCAAAAATTTTGTAAAATTACCAAAGGGAAGCCCCTGAACCCCATCCCTTCCCCTAACCTCATCAAAGATTAACTGTACACTGAGTTTTTAGGACTTACATTTCGAACCATTGCTTTTGCAACATCTCTCAAGGGAGGGGCGATTGCCCCTCCCTTGTATCTGCCCCTGCCCACCCCTTAGATCCATGCTTTATATCAGAATATTATAAAAGTATATGATACATCTTGAACACTAAAAATTTTAAACTGATTCTCTCTCTTTCCTATTACTAAATTGTCTACTCAAAACAGCTCTCTAAACACCCCTATGATCAATAATCTACTGTCGTTCATTTTAGCTTTAAGTTAAATTAAATTTGCTTTTAAATATTTTATTTATTTTGACACATTTTCAAAAATAACCCAAATTATGTGTCCTTTAGCTCAACTGAGGTATATTTACATGCATGAGTATGTAGTGAATTTCATGCAAGTAGCATCAGTGTGTGTTCCACTGCAAATACAAAAAAGTCAAACTTCATAAAATTATGTTATTCATGTGTATAATTTTTCTTAGTCAAATGATTAGGCTTTAATTATTTGAAATAATCACACAATATTACATAAATTATTTACTGAAAATGCAAAATATTAAGTGAATTTTAAAGAGTCACCGAATTAATTCGTTTAAAGTGGATCGTCCTTTCTCTGTGGAATTAGATAACATTGGAAGTTGCCCCCCCCCCCCCCCCCAATTTTTACCCCAATTTCCTCCATGAAAAAAAAGGTAGGGCTCATTTGATTTATAAGAGATAGCTCTTAGGTAAGTATAAATAGGCCCATAAATCTACAGAAAATGTTTTATTGAAATCAAAAATTGGATGCTGTACTAGAATGTGGTACTGAGGTGCTCCAAAGTAAATACTTTTTGTATATTTATAATTTTTAAAAAGAGTGCGATTCTTGCTGTTCTGGAATTCTAGAAAAAACAAGCTGAACCAAATGATTTGTTTCTAGTTTTAAGAAGTTAAGTTTTCATTATTTATTTGTGAAGAAATATATAGGGGCTTGTTTTTGAGTAATAATAATTTCTATCACAATCGCTTTTGAAGTTCTTTAAGATGTGAATAATTTAAATTGCTTTAAATATGATAAATTATCAGGAATTTTTAATTACCATGTGAATGCAGTTCTTTCAGGCTTTTTGTCATTTTTATTCTTAAATTGTCCTTGCATGAAAAAAATACTCAACTACAAGAGTGAAAATATAATGAACACTAATATGAAATTTACATAAATGACATATGAAGTATTATCACTAATGAAAATTATACTTGTACTATAATGGTTATTCATTTTTTGGTAGCATCTGTTTTTGATCATTTTTGGTGATGAGTCTGTGGCACCTGTGTAATATTAATTATTACACTTGTCTTTCCCAGTAATTAATAATTATGATAATCATAGCACTGTTAAAATACCTTTCTAATCTAGTCCAGTGTTTGTTTAAATGAATTTCATTATTTTACAAAATGCAGGGTCATTTTGAATGTGTAAAAACTATATTTTAGAAGATTTCAAAATATAAGTTTTCACTTGTGAACTTATTTTATACTTACTCAATCTACCAACAGTTGTTTTAATTGGTTTGAAAAAGAATTTGAGTCCTTTTGTTTTGAGAAATGCAGGTCATTTTACATACTAGGCGTTAGATTCCGTCATTTTCCGCGTAGTTCTGCCATATCTCATAGATGGCAGCAAGAGTGAATTCCAAAATTTTTAAATGCGATTTTTACAGAATTTACGAAAAGAATATAGATTGACATTGTGTATGAACTATTTCTGGAATACAAAAGTGGTCAATTAAAAAACAAGGCTCATGACAAGTTGAGATTTTTAAAAGTAATAACACAAATAACGGGATTAAGGAAATTAAGGATTAAGGAGATTAAGGAAATTGAAAACTAACTTCAAAACAACGTTTTGAAAATGGATGAAAATTTTTGAACTTGGTTTTTACTTATTCAATTATTTTTTCGGCACACAAAGAAAATACATGCATACATAAAAACAAAAGGAATTTTAGTTTATATTGTTCATAAGAATAGTGACACATAAACAAATGATTTTTTTTTAAGGTGATTGCGAAATCAACGACAGAAATATGGATTGAAACTCTGTTGTAACTGTTTTTCGAACACGAAAGGGGTCAAATTCATAAATAAATCTTTTAATGTTCATTGCTTTTCCTGAGAGGAGAGGGCAGGAATAAAACTATTAAAATTTGATACAGGGGTGTTTGTGTTCCGGTATTTTACCGGATTTCCGGTATTTTCATGATCGACTTTGGTATTTTCATGTTTGAAAATACCGGAAATAAAATATTTTTAATTATGCTTTTATCGTCCCACCTCGGGAATTTTTTTTCGCTTTTCCGAATTTTCGATGATTATACCAAATATTATTAATAATGTTCATCGAATAGAAATGTTAAGATCCGTAGAATAAATAGTAATTCTGTTAGACTTTTGCTTTCTCCTTAAAAAGGATTATTTGGAGATAATTTGTTCAACACCAGCTCAAAAGTAACTTTACTGCTCATTTACAATTTAATTAAATCCATGCACAATATTTTGAATAAAAACTATTTGTGTGTGAAACTATTCGAATATATGAAATGTGTTAGTTTATGAAAGAAAATTAATTATTTTATATGTATAAATATAAAATAGGTGAGCTTAAGTAAGAGGGGCCTTCGTTTTAACCCCCCCACACACACATACACATTTTCTGTTTAAAACTTTCAGGTATTTTTTATGAACTCACAATCACCCCTGTTGATAACACTACAAGTTAGATTTGAGATTTTAATTAGAAATTACACAAATAACTTTTAAAAATATGACATAAAATTGTAAAGATAATTTTTGGACTTCAAAATGGGTGTAATTAATGAAATAACACTTCAGATCCAAATTTTGCTGTTTTCAGCGGTATAAGGGAGACTAGGCGTTAGATTTTTCTAATTAAAATCTCAAATCTAACTTGTAGTGTTATCAAATTTTAATAGTTTTAATCCTGCGCTCTCCTCTCAGGAAAAGCAATGAACATTAAAAGATTTATTTATGAATTTGACCCCTTTCGTGTTCGAAAAACAGTTACAACAGAGTTTTAATCCATATTTTTGTCGTTGATTTCGCAATCACCTTAAAAAAATAACAATTAATTTGTTTATGTGTCACTATTCTTATGAACAATATAAACTAAAATTCCTTTTGTTTTTATGTATGCATGTATTTTCTTTGTGTGCCGAAAAAATAAATCTCCTTAATCCTTAATTTCCTTAATCCCGTTATTTGTGTTATTACTTTTAAAAATCTCGAAACTAACTTGTCAGGAGCCTTGTGTTTTAATTGACCACTTTTGTATTCCAGAAATAGTTCATACATGATGTCAATCTATATTCTTTTCGTAAATTCTGTAAAAATCGCATTTAAAAATTTTGGAATTCACTCGTGCTGCCATCTATGAGATATGGCAGAACTACGCGGAAAATGACGGAATCTAACGCCTAGTATTTTACATGTGCTGAATCATTGGCGAATTTAAAATTTTAATCTGCACATATGAACTAATTCTGCAGGTTATCTATTGTAAATTATTGGAGTTGAGTGGGAGAGATTCTGATAATTTAAATAATTCCTACATATTGGAAGATATAGATTTATTAGCTTATTGGTTTTTATTGTTCATTGAATGAATATCCAAGATGCATGATGCACATATGCAATGGTTCCCCAGATCAGATCGAATAATTTTATGAAAAATGATACTTTAAATTTTTAGGTGTGGGGGGCATGACACTACAGTCCATTAACTATATGCATTGCTGTAAATTGGGTAGAGCTATTTTTTGCCAAGTTGTATACCCAGTAGCAGAAATTGCGAGACGGAAAACGTGCGTCGCCAGATAATTTTCAAAAGAAAGGGAGGGAAAAATCCCATACAGCTCAACCAAAATTGAGAGAAAAAAAATGTTTTTGGTGAGCCAGAGAGTGATGCTCTTAATCTTCAAAAGTCTTCAATGACTCTTTTCCTCTTTGGGGTTGGGTGACCTTTTTTTATTATTATGATGAGTTTTTAAGGGCTGCATCAAGCATGCCAGTGGATATCCGCTTTTTCTTCTGTTAAATTTTTTCCCGATTTTTCGCTGCAAAATTTTTGCCCCTACTTCTTTCAAAACTGAAATAAGTTCATACTAAAAAATAGAAGAAAAGGAAACCCCTCAAATCATCGGAAAAATTACACAAATTCATCACACAAAAATAGTTCTGTCTTCTTGTGATATTAAAATCATACGAAGGTTCATTGCAATTTTAGTATTACTTTCGAGTGCTTTAAATTTTCTTAATTTCCACCAGATATATCGAGGACCATATTTTTTTTTTTGAAACGTAGAGCATTTGCTTCTCTGAAAATCGTACGCCATGCTTGATGCTTCAATCCTTCTGCATCCTGTAATTGTTTGATTTACTTTGAAAGTTGGAAGCTGCTTCAATTTATATTCTTTTATAATTATCAGTTTTAGTATTTATTTCAATAATTTATTATTTTTTAATTGATATTTGTGCAGTTACATATTTTTAGGAAAATACTGGATTTTTAAGAACTATCCACATAATTGTTTCATTTGTTTTTAAAATTAATATTTGTTTAAATACTTGAAGTTGATTTCATGTTTATTAAAGTTCATACACGAATGAATCTAACCGTATATATGAGGACTCAAATGCATTCGAACTAAGTTTAAGGTATTTAATTCTTATTCTTTACAGATTAATGTAATATGCAATTTAAAGATATATATTTACAATTCAGTGTACACAATTTGGTGTTGTGTATAAGTAATCTTAAAAAATGTAATGTTCAGACTCCTCAAAAGCACTTGATGTTAAGGAGGTTAAATTTCTCCCTTTCAGTCAGTATAGTTTAACAGGTGTTTTCTGAGATATTTGGTAAAAGGGACAGCGAATGTGTTAAAAAGACCTTTATACTCCTTAATTTTAATTTTAAAAAAGGAGTACACACCCTGTAAAAGGTTTATGTATTTTATGAAAACTTAAAGTAAAGCTAATAAAAATGCTGCAGATCATTTCCAATGGCCAAAATCAGAGTCGCAGACTGGTTAGAAAATTTCTGCTTCTGGGGTTGTATATGATGTTGATGAAATAAATAATCCAAGTTTGACCTCGAGCGCTGAGGTCACTAAACGAGCGTCGCACGCAACCTTTTCAAAAATCGAAAAAAACACGAAATTTTGCCCTTTAGTTTTTGACAGTTTTATCCCTAAACAACTTCTTTCAAAAATATTTACATTAACAGTTTTAAAGTAGACAAAATTTGCTACAATATGAATCCAAAACCATTTTTCTAGACCGAATAGTTTTCGAGATAAATATTAAAGTTTGTAATTTTTTTCGAACCTTGCAATTTTTTTGTAATAATGTATCATTCTAAATCAGTTTTGACCCCTTTTCTTTGGAACATCTCCCAACTTCGGTTCAAAAAAATACTCACTTTAAGAGGCTATATCTCAAAAACTATTGGGTCTAAAACAATGATTTTGTATTCATATTGTAGCAATTTTGTCTACTTCAAAACTGCCAATGTAACTTATTGAAAGACCAGTAGTTTAGGGATAAAATAGTCAAAAACTAAATTAAAGGGCAAAAATTCGCAGATTTTTCGATTCATGACGAGGTTACTTTCCCTCTTGAGGTCACAAACTTGGGTTTTTTATTCGATCAATATCCAAAACAACTTAGCAAAACATTAAAACTACCCGATTTGACGCACACTACACCCCCTTTTAAGCGACAAGGTTATTGGACTACCAACTGCGCCATTGAAATTTCTAGGGGTTGTTTATTGCAGAATTAGCAGAGCAGATCAGATCGGTCAATAAGTTTATCGAACTAATTAAAACTTAATAGGGTGTTCCAAAAATTCTCAGTTGATGCACAAAAATGTATACATTATTTTTATTGCAGATTTGCACTTTCAAATTCTGAAAGGTCCATTTTAGTTTATTAGAATTTTGTGATGGTTTCGTTTTAGTTTATTAGATATCTGTAACTGTTCCATTTCGCATGATCCAATTTTTGTGAAGGGTCCATTAATGAACCCAAATTTCCTCTGGCCAGACCCCTGTTTCCAGCCTGAGGCCATCACCCAAAGAGGCCCGATAAGGGGGCCCATAAGTATTTGTAAGATAAAATAAATAAAAAGCAAATTTTTTAGAAGTTTTTGTTTTTGATGAAAAATTTAAATATTCTCGTTATCTATGACCTTTTGTCACCCAAAGTGCAAATTTTCAATCATCGATCAGGTTTTAGAGCAAAATATCAGGAAATGATCCTTTAGATGTTTGCCAACCTCAAAAGTTGTTTTGTATACCAACCGGAACAAACGGAAATATAATGGTGCATTGTTGAATATATTCCTAAGATTGTCAACAGAAATGATTGATTGGCAAATCCTGGGAAAAAGTAATGAACTACAGTAAGTTGTCTTACTTGCCATATTCAATTCATACTGCAGTTTGGTTTCCCTTTGTCCATTTCGCTAAAACACTTACTGCATGACAAAAAAAAAACTCTGAAACATTACTTCCATTTGAAATGCCATCTCAAGACATTTTGCTCTGAAATCAATTATTGCATTGATCTGAAATTGAAAAGTGCTCACTAGATGACAAAGGGTTGATAACAAGAGTAATTACTATTTAGTTTCTAAAAATTTACTCAATGTATGTGTTTGAGAATAGAAACATGACTTTCTGTTCTCCCTGATCTAACTGTGCTTGAGGTTGACTCAATATATATTCGAAAGCTTAAAAATAATATGTGTTTATGTTTAGGAATTTTCAATAATGATAAGAACTGGAATGTATGTGATGTATCGTACTAATGTATGTTTGTTTGTCCAAGGTTATGGGTTTCAAGTGACTTAGCTTATTGTATCATGTGAGTCGCATCCCAAACCTATGAAATTTCGGAAGAATTTTTTGCATATTCTCTGTCATCAGGTCAATGTTTTGTGTTGGACAGCCGGTCAAATGCTATACAAAAATAATTGAGCTATTTAATTGCCGCATTTTTTAAATTTTCATTGGTCAGTTTTCCCGACTAATATGGTGAAAAGAGGGGGGGGGGGGGGGGCTAAGCAGTTTGTTTTAATTGTTTAGTTCATTTTGAAAGTGAATTATTTAGAACGTAGAAACGGGTATTTATTTATTTTTATATAGGTGTAATTTTTCATTTCTCATATTTGTACAAACATCATTACATAACTTTTCTCTTTTGGTATTGATTTTTTGTGGTTCTTAAGTGCTCTTTCTTTTTCAATTATGAACAAATGTTAAAAAGGCCATTATTTAATGTTGTAGTGGAGTAGCCTCTGCTTTATTTGTTATCTGTGATGCAACTTAGTTTTCTGAAAGCTTGTTGCCCCATATTTCAGTAATGCAAAAATCAGTTTTTCTTTTTAATCATTATTTTTAATTAAAAATGAAAGTATGTGAAAGTAATTGCAATCCATATGCTTTGTCTGACCTTGACGGGACCATTATTATGTAAATCTGTAAAAAATGTTTTGTTTGTTGATAGCATAGTAAAGAGCTTTAAATTATTTTCCATATTCACATTATGGATTGTCTATTTATTTATTTGAATACTGTGTGATTATGGAATGATGGTTTTTTATTGTTATTATTTCACGATTTGTTGCTCTTTTGGTGTGGATAGAAGCCCTACTTCAATTAGGGACTAAAAATGTTTTTGTGCATACTCCTGGTGATGAATATTAGGCAGTCTGTAGTTTTATTATTATTTTTATTATTATTTTCCTTATCTGTGATATTGAAATACTAACAATTTGGATTGTCATGGGCAAATAATACCATTGTGTTCCAGACTTAGTTTCTTAAATTTTGTGACCAGAAAGCCTTTAAACTAGTCAAATTGTAAATCTTGAAAGATTGCAAATGTTTCTCGTTTAAGAAGAAATAATAGCTGTGTGTCTTCCAAAAAGAAATTGCATGATTAAAAATGTATTGTGATTTGTGCTCATGACAGTTTTTTTTTTTTTTTTCGTCACGGCTGCTTTCTGGTTGTGATTTTTTTCTCTGGTAAGGAGACTCCTCACTTGCTCTGGCATTCGTTTCATTTGAAACATTTTCAAAATTATTGTACTATTGCTCCTGTCGCAGTGTCTGTTAAAGAATTAAAATTCAAAATGTTAAAGGAATAATTGAAGCACACACACAAAATAGCATTTTAAGATACACCTTCATTGTGCTATCAGTGAGGGTGACGGAGTCTACTTGCCAAAGCTGCAACAATGACAGTACTTCCATCAGAAAGTGCTCCCTGTGCACCTCTAGTTGCTCAATTGATGAATATGCCATGAAAAGGGAGCTGGTCAATGACCCTGGTCGATGCACAATGAAATTTGTAGAATGCTGTAATGTTTTAAATGTATCTTTGTTGATTGTCTTTTCAACAGATGCTTGCTTGTTGAAAGACTCTTTAGTAGACACAAATTTAAAAGTAAATTTTAAAATACAAAACAAATTAATATGCAAATTTGGGCGTTTATCATGTTTAATTTACTTTTGCTTTTTATCACAAAGGTATTTATTTATTTATTTATTAAATAGAGTTTAGTTCTGGCCTTTTAAAAAAATTGACTTTTTTTGGAAAAACTAGCCCTAGCCATTTCAAACTTAGGTACTTAGGTAGTATATATTTGGCATTGACTGTATACATAGTTGCAAATTTCAATTAGTTTGTTTTTCTTTATTGTATTCATTATTTTTCCTTAACATGAGTATTTAGGCATTGAAATTTGCTTTTATCCAAAGCTCCTTATTCTAAATTCAAAACCATCCCATTTTTGCTTATTTTTCTTTTTGATCTTATAAGAATGGGGGGTGAGGAGGCAATTCATTTAAAGGCTCCGTGAGCAGAAACTTTGGGTTGTTGCGCACTTTTTGCCCCCATCTCTCTACCTTTTAGTTTGAAGCTTAAGATTCCCCTGTAGCACAGGGGAATTGGTAGGTTCTTCCTATGTAGAGGATTGAGACGGGATTGTTTGGGTGAAAGGCAACAGCCCTAACTATTAGACCACTTGGAGAGGTCCATGTTAACTCATCTTTATTTTCAGGCAGTGGTCTGGATTCCACTTGGATGTGGTGATCTCCCAGAAACCCATAAGAGCATTCATTTCCCCTGTATGACCATACATAAGTTCATGAGATGGTCAACCATTTTGATTACCACCAAATGCTCGAGCAACCACTTGTACACTCAGAATGTTCTAAAGCTAAACCATGGAGAGATGACAGCTGGCCTTGAAGCGGAAACATACCGCTTTATTTTATAATGAGTAGCATCAGAGAGATCACGCAGAAATTAAAAACTTTTATGTACTTAGTGAGTAAAAAATAAATTTTCTCGTTGACTATACCTATTTTAAAGTGTAGAGGCCAGTTTCTGCCTCGAGGTCATGCACCATCTCTCCGCAGTTAAGCTTTACTGTGAAGTGAAGGTGTTGGTTCATCCCCTTACACACATGTTGTGATTATCACACTATAATTAACTTGGCAATATGTCTTAAAATCTGGGGTTCTGTGGGATAAACCACAGATGACCCCCACACACACATGCACCTTCCCCTTGATGATTTTTGAAGGGATATTTGAATCCATTGAATGCTGTTTCTGTATTGGTGCAGATTTACCAGTAATGGCTAGTGTTAGAAATTAAAATATTGGCGTCATAGTAACGACTGGCGTAGGTTTCTGGGTGTCAAAAATGAACAATCCAGGTGACATTTTTAATGAATCAAATAGATATGTATTGGAGTATTTTGAAAAACCTTATAAATTAAATGAAAATGCCACACTTTGCTGATTGTATATTTTAAAAGATCTCTAAATTCTATAAAGAAAAAGATATTTTAAAGACGAAATTGATTGTATTTTAAAGCTTCTGTTACAAATTTAGCCTTGGAAACCATATAAGCCTTAAACTTGGGTAAAGGTAAGAAAAGATTTAGTTTGATTCAAAACGTAGCTCTCAGATTTTCGGTAGCAAATATGACTAACGACTGCTTATTTCTGACACTGATTATATCTCTTACATCAAGAAAACTCATAGAACCTACCAACCTGTCAGTTTGAAGAGCAAAAATTGACATCAACTAGAAGGCGAGTGGTTAAATTTTTGTTTTATGCGCTGGGCGAGTTTTTTCCTAACCATTCGATGTGACTCCGATTTTTATTAGAATGTGATACGGGGTTACAGTGACTGTGATTGTATTTTAGTGTAACATGTAGCCATTAACCCTGTTTCAAAATACAATTTCTCTAGTTTGCAGCAGAAAGTGCCTTTTGCTAATGAACTTTCATGTTTCCCCTAGAGTTTGTTCCTGAATTATCATTGTGATTTTTAGCAGGTCTAAAACAGGGTGAGTCTACTGTCTTGCTTGGTTAAGTGGCAGGCCAGGCTGCCTAAAATGGTGGGGAGAGTTAATTTTGTAATAATGTCGGCCCCTCTTAATCGGATGTCATATAAACGAAGTTCCAACATTTGCAGAGACGTCATTTCATGTTTTTCCAGGGGGGGGGGGGGGGGGCAAATGGTCCAAACACAATGGAATTTCATCGGAAAACAAAAAACCACGCCCACTTATGTGTAAATACATTGATTTCTCAAAGCCGCTGACCCAACTAAATGACGGGCCTGCAGATTTGCGAGTAAAACTGTCAGGAACAGAATAGTTCCCCATAGACTGGATGCTAAAAATTCCTGCTTAATCAACTGATTTCTTTGGGTGATCAGTGAGCTATTGGTCAGCTTTCGCAAAATTTTTGCCAAGAAAACTTTTAATAAATTTAAAAAATAATTGATTTAAATTTTACATCTGAATTCAAAGTATGATTTTCGCAATGACAAATTTTAATAGGTGTGTGTGTAGGACATAGACTTTGAACTCCACTACCAGGAAGAGCGGAGGCTAAGGACCAGAAAAGGACGTGTACCAGAAGTAAGTGGATGAGCAGTGCAGCTCCAGGTTCAATCTAAAAAAGAAACCACAACAACATGTTTAGTAGAAATTGAAAATAAATATTAATTCGTCATTATTCAGTGAAAATTCAGGTTAAAGTATAAGGTAATATTTTCCACCAGCAACGTATGGGAAAAACAACATGTACTTTCCATCAAAACATTTTCCCTATTCTAATTTCTTTTGTTGTTTATATCGCAAAAAAAAGTGCATTCAGTGATTAAATTAAATAGCATAAAGAGAGTAAAACAACGATAAAAGTAATATCCCAGGGACTAGTTATTTCAAAAAGAGAATCTTTCAGAAGTGGTGTTACCCTGGCATCTTCCTATAAAAATAATTTGTCTGATACCTAAAGATTTTTCTTGACTCCTAAAATTTTGAATTTCTGAGTGGAAATAAAAATAAAAGCAGAAAATAGAAATAGATTCAGAATTTTGAACTGAAGGAATGAATGATAGCTGCAAGTATCTGTTCAAAAGAATGTATTTTCAAGACTTGGTGTGCACCTCTGCTTGCATGTTTTGTAACAGTTTCATATCCGCCAAAATAAAATGAGCTTAGTAAACCAAATTTTATTGCATTAGTTCAGTGACATACAAGGTTGCCAGGGCTCTAATCTTTCCAACTTGGGCAGTATGAACCAAAGTTGGCACATTATGTAATTTTTAATCCCTGTATGGCTGTAGTATACAAGTACATGGATTTTTATTTCTGTTTTATCTGACTTGTATTAAGGCGGGTTATGTGAAACACTGTTTCAGATTTTGGAAAGAAAAAGTACAAATTAATATTCATTTTGAAAATATTTATTGCTGTTTTTGTTCTCTTTGTAATGATTGTATTATTGACCGTCATGATCGTAATGTCTTTGTGCTTCGACCAGGGCAATTCCTTATGTATGTCTGTTTGTGTACCTTTATGTGTGCGTATTTAAGCGTATAAATGGGAATTTGTGTGATTGTTGAGAAAATCAGGAAATATATATATATTTATGATTTGAAAGGACTATGTATTATAATAAAGTTGTTAGTCTGTTGGACTTCATTTTGTAAATGACTTGTACAAAATAAATATTATTTATCTAAATTGTGGGGTTTTTTTTTATTATTATTGTAGTTGCATTAAGCAAACAAAATGTTTCTCTAAGCCAGGGGTGCCCTCCCCCCCCCCCCAAGCTCAATGGTGCAAATTCCCCCTCCCCCCAAAAAAGAAAAAATTTCACAACCCTCTTGCAAGGCCGTATCCAGAAAAAAATTTGGGGAGGGGTCCAATTTCGCACATTTCCCAAACACACATATATTTTTGTGTGTTATGAGTCAAATTTCAAGCTGACCCCCCCCCCCCCCCCCCCCCCATGTTTGATGTGTCTTTTTTTTTTTTTTTTTTTTTTTTTTTTTTTTTTTTTTTTTTTTTTTTTTTTTTATTCATATTTTTTTCTTGAACTGACCTTTATTGGGGGTAGGTGTATCAAGAGAGATGTGCAATGAGAACTTTTTTAAGTGGTGTAGAATATCCGTAATTTTAGGGGGCCCGGGGGTTTCTCCCCCGGGCAATTTTTGAAAAATAGTTTTAAAATTCTGCATTTTGAGGACTTATATGGGGCAATTGGGACTTCAAAAACATGTTGGAAAAGTAGGCAAACAACAATCTCATAAATTTTCTGCATTCCTTTGCAAATTAAGATTAATCAAAACTTTAAAAAATGTTTAGTTAAACAAATGATTAACATTAAGCGACAGAGAGGAAGGATAAGGGAGGAGAAAAGATTAACACGTTATCACTTACTTACATCGAATTTCACTATTATAGTTACATAGTAGTTTTTGATCAGTTCCCCAACTCACCGACAGACACAGCACTTAGTAACATAAAATAATTAATAGCATAAAACACATAAAATTCTTTAAAAGAAATAGTGTAGAGATTTAAAAAATAATTAACGAGAGAGTAACATTCTGGCCATTTAGTTAACTCATAGTTTAATTATTTGATAAGAAATAGGATTGAAGCACTTTTAAAGGAGTTTCAAAAAGGTATTTAATGAACAAAGACTCTAGAACAGTTAACATTCTTTAAAGCATTTCATTTGCACTTTCCAGTCTCTCACGTTTTAATAAATGTTTGGACAGTCTAACGAAATTGTTAATGCTTTGAAAGACATCTTTTAAAGATTAAAAATAGATATTAAAAATACTTATAACGACAATTTCTTTTTCAATGACTAGTGCTGCAGAAAACGAAAAAGAATATAGGTAGGGTAATATTTTTTCTCGTGCTTTAACATATTAATAAAGGAAACAATTACAAAGTAACTTCTAAAATACTGAATTAGGTATTTAATGAATAGTCAGAAATGAAACATGTGAGTCACAAAAAATTATTTTTGAAAATATGCTACAAAAAAGGCTGGAATATGATTTTTGAATTGCGCAGAATATTTTTTTAATCAAGGAGCTGAGTTTCGCACAACTTGATGCAAACCTCCATCCCCCCCCCCCCCAATTGGGTTAGAAACTTTAAAATTCAAGGTTTACAGCTAAATTTAACAACGTTTTCAAGGTTTTTAAGCATTTGTAAATGGAATTTTTTTAAAGTAACTTTTGTCTAAGATTGGTGAGCGTCCAACAAAGCAGAGGGTCTGTGAACGTATCTGTTTTTGTGTGGTCTTGCTGATTGAAGACATGTTTAGCTGTTAAAATCCCTCAAGGGTTAAAAATGCTTATAAATGGGCACCAACTAATTACCCTTTTAATTGAATCAGGGCGGTGAGAAGCAATCTCAGCCTAGTCGGAAACTAGGGGCCCGGCGAATTGGAGGTAAAAATAAATAAGTAAAAAAAAGAAATAAAAATAATTTAAATTAAAAAAATGAATTAATGAATAATTTTTATTAAATAAATCCGTCAATAATTTAACCTGTAAATGGTAACATCCCTTCAACTCGCACTGCCAGTAACATCCGTCTATGAGACTAAGTTTATTTTGTCTTCTGCATTTGGGGTGTAGAAGTCCAGTAAAAAATTCGTGTTCAGTTTTTATTAAAACTTTATTAAATTAAATATGACAATATCAATAAGAATCACAAACGAATTGAAGAACACAAAAATAATTAATGACAATATGATTATTTTGATGTTTTTACTTCCTTTTACGTAGTAAAGGAAGTATTGTGATCGCGAAAAAAAATCACTCAAATTTGAATCTAATTTTTGATTTTGCTCACCCCCCAATGAATGTTGGGTAGTTTTTTCGACCTGTCAGCACGTGCATATGTACCTACCAACATATAAGCAGCCGAAAAATCCTTTTCAACCACCCCCGAGTTAATTACGACGAGTTTTCTCGTGACGTCTGTATGTGCGTATGTGTGTCGCATAACTCAAAAACTATATGCCGTAGAAGCTTCTTGCTTGGAATGTGCATCTTCCCTTGTGGTTGCATTCGAATGTTCCCAAGGGGGTGTTTTACCCCTTTTTGGGGGTAAATCAGTGTTAATTTCAATGCAGACTCAAGTGATATGAATTGGCGCGACCACTTGGCGATATGTCGCCAAGCTTTTGGTCGCCAACTTGGTGACATATCGCCAAGTTGGCGACAAATTTGGCGAAAAAAATATTTTTTGAATTTGGGTTCAGCTTGGCGCTATCGGCGATTTTTTACGAAAAATTCACTGAATGATATTAAAATCAGCAATATTTAGAAAATTAACCATTGTAACATATTTTTTGCATTGTTTCGTGGCAGATTAGGGGAGTAAATATTTGAATTGTTACCTTGTCACTCCAAGCACTTTTTTTTAACACTTAAGGCAACTACTAAGAAATTTACACGTAAAAGGAAGTAGTGTGGGGTCCATACCAAATTTTTTTTATTGTAATTTGATTAGTTATTTTTATTTATTTTTCTTTAACATGGCAGAGCAAAGATCCATCAGGATCGGCTAAGTTTTTCTGCGGACCGGTGCCGAACCACCTATTGAGAATCGCTAAGTAGCCAACTACAGCGCGTTCGACTGACAAAATAAGTAGTCATTCCTTTTAAATGCGAAAAATTCAGGAGTAAAGGTATGAAAATTCCTATCAAAATCATAATATCAGTAGCAGGCGGCCGTATTTCTTTCAAAGATTATCAGATGTATCTGATTGAAAACCCTTGGTCTGGACTGATAAACTCGTTTGAAATGAGGTGGAAAACAATTCTTTTGAATGGTGAGAGCTTCATTGTCTGTCAGATAAGATCTTAAAAAGCCTGTAAGTTTAATATTATCTTCGAATGTCAGAGTCTGGTATAGTATTCGGAGGCGATATTGGGAAAAATAGTTGTTCGGGAAATAGGTAAAATGCTTTGAAGAAGATAAAAGTCCAACAGAATTCGTAAGTAGAAATATACGTGTTTCAGGACTCATTTTTTCTTTTTATAAATGTGAATTATAAATCATGTGAATTTTTGAATGACAATGCTAAAGCTTTGAAGTCCAATTCTAAATCTAAGTCTAACCCTTACAAAGAATAAAACATCAGCCCACTTTTTGAATTGAAGTTGCTATATACACTGGCGGAAAAAAAAATCCCAACACCAAGAAAGACTTGTGTTAGACAAACGAAATTTGGTAGGCGTGTTTATAAAACTGAAAGATGACATTGATTGAAATTTCGTGCTCCGCGCATAAGTGTGGCGCAGCTGGCGTCACTCAGAACATGCAAATAAGGCTTGTTTTAAAAGCGTGTTGTGAAGCTCGTGTGTATTATTTCTCCGTGAAATTTGACGAATTGCGTTCATGTTAGCCAGGAATACCTTTAAGAAGACGAAGAAGTCATTATCAACAGCTCACCGAGTTTAAACGAGGTCGTACAATTTGGCTACGAGAAGGTGGATTTTCATTTCGCGATATTGCAGAAAGACTTGGGTGGAAATGTTTCCACCATGCATGATTATTGGAGGCTATGGGCAAGGGATGGTACTACCTCAAGAAGATTGAGTTCCGAGCTGCCACGTGGCACGACTGAGAAGGAAGATCGCCGAATCTTGCGTACGGCTGTGGCTCTTCGTACTGCATCTGCGGCTGACATTCGAGCTGCAGTTGGTATCGTCGTGACCCAAGGAACGGTAAGAAACTGTTTACTTCAAGGACAACTCCGAGCCAGGCTGCCTGTAGCCGGTATTCCATTGACTGCAAACCATTGCCTTTTCCGACGGCAGTGGTGCCACGACAGAGCTCACTGGAGGTCGGAGTAGAGATCTGTTGTAATTTTTGATGAAAACAGATTCTGAATTAGTGCCAGTGGTGACTGTATATTGGTCAGAAGGAGGCCAGGGGACCGCCTGAATCCAAGCGGTCTACAGCCTAGACACACGGGACTCACACCTGGAGTTATGGTCTCTGGAGCAATTTTCTAAGACAGCAGGGGCATTCTTGTGGTTATCCCTAACTCACCCACTGAAAATTTGTCGTCAGTCTGTTAATTTAACCAGTAGTACAGCCCTTCATGAGTAGCATTCAAGGGGGCGTTTTCCAACCGGATAACGCTCGCCCTCACATTGCTGCTGTAACGCAATGTGCTCTACAGAGTGCCGACATGTTACCATGACCTGCAAAATCACCAGGTCTGTCTCCAATTGATAACGTATGGGATATCATGGGATGGCACCTCGAGCATCATCCACAGTCAGCAATGACGGTCCTAGTATTGACACAGCAAGTGCAACAAGCATAGAACTCCATACCACAAAGTGACATTCGGCACCTGTATGACATAATGCATGCACGCTTGCAGGCTTGCCTTCAAAATTCTGGAGGTTACACCCTCTATTAAATTAACATAATTTCACATTTGCACAGCATTTTCTTGAGCTTAAATTAGCCGGTGATCTTGTACATTTAATCAATTAAATATGTTAACTAGACAATTGCATTACCCAAATTTCATTACTCTACGGCAATTTTTTCTCGGTGTTGGGATTTTTTTTTCCGCCAGTGTAATTTGACTAACTGAACAAAAGTAAAATTAAAAAAAGAAAAAGAAAACATACCAATGGGGTGGGGCGATACTACAACATTGAAGTAATGAAATATCGAAAATTAGATTTCTAGCAACAGATTGGATCGATAACTCTATATGGGTTGTAAATAATGAAACTCAATCAGCTGTTATGAGTCGTAAATAGTATGTCTTTATCAAATGCAGTTGCGTTAGGCAGGGCACGATTAACCTCTGAACTTAGGAGCTCATACTCCTGTAAGGGCCCACTACACACTTTTCGTTTAAGGAAAATTTTCTGAAAACTCTGCACATTAAAACAAAACTCACTAATGCTACAAAGATTATTCCTAAAGTGGCCCAGAAAAAAATTCAGGTTAAAGTTTCGCCCACATATGCTTGCACTATAATTCTCAGCAAATAAGGGTGGTTTGTCATTGAATAAAATTTATCACTTTACAAAAATTAGCATAAAAATGCGTAGTAACACACATAGACGTACCAGGGGGGTGACCGCTCTCTCACTTCCAAAAAAAAAAAAAAGAAAGAAATCTGACAGGTCGAAAAAACTACTGAACATTCATTCGGGGGTGAGCAAAATCAAAATTTAGACTCAAATTTGAGTGATTTTTTTCTCGCGATCACAATACTTCCTTTACTACGTAAAAGGAGGTAAAAAAAATCTGGTATGGAACCACACTACTTCCTTTTACGTGTAAATTTAAAAGTAGATGCCTTCAGAATGATCGGGATATTGCTAATATTCTATATCAGTGGTTCTTAACGGGGGCGATACCGCCCCCCGGTGGGCGGTGGGAAGATGTTGAGGGGCGGTGAAGATGTTTTGGGCGGTAAGGGGGCGGTGGGAATATTTTGAAATGTGCTTGTAAGAACATGTTTTGGGCAGGGGCGGCAGAAATCTTCTGCTTTTATATCGCCAAGCGATGATTTTAACATTTATTTTGTGGGATAATCTCCCGAACCTTGATTTTTCTCCTAATGTCATGAAGGGTACCTTTAAATTTTCCAATAGCACTTGAATTTCAAAAAAGTAATTTGAGTCGAGTGCACATTTCCATAGCGTAACTACCTAAAATAGCCAAAAATGTGTTTTATTGATACCCATTTGAAAATTTTTCGATGAAGGTAGGGAATCTCGAACTACTCGGCTCTTCTCCAATCGTGACCAAACAGAGCCTAAAATTACGTTTTTACGTGGTCAGTTTCTAAAAATGTCGAGACGAAAGCCGCTTAACTTAACAGACCCTTTGTACCATTAGAGCACCCCCCTAGCAACACCAAAGGTCATCCATCCTTCAGAGTTCAAAGGGGAAAAAAAATTCGGAGAAAACTCCGGAATCTTTAAGATTTAGTCAATATCAACAACAACAAAAAAAAAGTTAAATAGCGTTTTTATACTTCAATTTGAGAGTACGCTGGGAAGAGCTCCGACTCCCTAATATTGTTAAGGCTACAGTGGACAAATAAAATTGGATTTTTTCAATTATTGATTTATATGTCAAAAACTTTGTGTGCTTGTATTATTGCATATTTACAACATCTAAAAGCATAAAAAACACAAATTAGTGCAAAAACAATGAATACTTTTGTTTCAAATTTCAAATTTAAGTATTTTTTTAACAAAATTTCAAAATGTTCCAGGCGTCGCAATTTTTTTTCAAACTTTGAATTTCCACTTAATTTTCAATCATTAGGCATGATTGCATAAAACAATGCATCAAATGCAATGTTTTATGTGGTAATTTATAAAAGATGGCTGAAAATGAAAATTTATATGATTTTTTTCAACTGAAAATTTTTATTTTCAGCCATCTTTTATAAACTATTTCATAAAACATTGTTTTTAATGCATTGTTTTGTGCCATCATGCCTAATGATTGAAAATTAAGTAGAAATTCAAAGTTTGAAAAAAAATTGCGACGCCTGGAACATTTTGAAATTTTGTTAAAAAAATACTTAAATTTGAAATTTGAAAAAAAAGTATTCATTGTTTTTGCACTAATTTGTGTTTTTTATGCTTTTAGATGTCGTAAATATACAATAATACAAGCACACTAAGTTTTAGACACATAAATCAATAATTGAAAAAAATCAATTTTATTTGTCCACTGTAGCCTTAAACTTACTCTTAAAATAACTTCCATTTTGAAAAACCATTGGGAGAGACCTCTTTCTAAGTTAACGAGAATCTCCATATATTATTTCTCTAAGCCGAATCCCATACCCGGTCGAAACTCGCTCATTTCTTTATCGAATTGCAAGAAAATTTATGATTTTGAAGCTTATCCCGCGGGCTATTGACGAAAATTAGACCCACCCTCTAAAAAGTGTCGGTTTGTTTTTTATTCGAACTTCAATTTTTGGGCACAAAATTGACTCTATCTAGCGAAATAATTGTCGTATCGTCTCCATTTTGATTTCATTCGAAAGATTAAAAAAAAAAAATGCGTTCTTTAGAACGTTTCTCCGCTAGCGCCGCGTAACGAGAATCTCGAAAATCCACCTTTAAGTGACTTATAAGCGATTGAAGTTTGAAAAAGTTAAATTTTTTGCTCAACTGTTAAAATCGTTACATTGTTGTTCAAATCAATTTTAAATGCGACATTTCAATCCAAGGCTTAGCTCGGTAAACCTTAATTGTAACTTTTATTGTTTCAAAATACTATGGTAGTTTTGCGATAACGTTAGTATTTAGTTTAGTAGTAGCCTTGGGTATTTGATTTTAATATAGGGTATCACTTTTGTAGTAGTTGTAAAAGTGAACGTGTCTTTGATCTCTTTGAAAAGTTGTCAGAACGACGGCAGTAGATGGCGATGTTGTGCAAATGAAGCCAATAAAAATTGTCATATTAAATTTTAAGTTTAGAGTTTTTTTTTTTTTTTTTTTTTTTTTTTTTTTTTGCGGAATTCCGCACGGGTCACCTAGTCTCCATATATTATTTCTCTAAGCCGAATCCTATACCCGGTCGAAACTCGCTCATTTCTTTTTCGAATTGCACGATAATTTATGATTTTGAAGCTTATCCCGCGGACTATTGACGAAAATTAGACCCACCCTCTAAAAAGTGTCGGTTCGTTTTTTATTCGAACTTCAATTTTTGGGCACAAAATTGACTCTATCTAGCGAAATAATTGTCGTATCGTCTCCATTTTGATTTCATTCGAAAGATTAAAAAAAATGCGTTCTTTAGAACGTTTCTCCGCTAGCGCCGCGTAACGAGAATCTCGAAAATCCACGTTTAAGCTACTTATAAGCGATTGAAGTTTGAAAAAGTTAAATTTTTTGCTCAACTGTTAAAATCGTTACATTGTTGTTCAAATCAATTTTAAATGCGACATTTCAAGCCAAGGCTTAGCTCGGTAAACCTTAATTGTAACTTTTATTGTTTCAAAATACTATGGTAGTTTTGCGATAACGTTAGTATTTAGTTTAGTAGTAGCCTTGGGTATTTGATTTTAATATAGGGTATCACTTTTGTAGTAGTTGTAAACGTGAACGTGTCTTTGATCTCTTTGAAAAGTTGTCAGAACGACGGCAGTAGATGGCGATGTTGTGCAAATGAAGCCAATAAAAATTGTCGTATTAAATTTTAAGTTTAGAGGTTTCTTTTTTTTTTCTTTGCGGAATTCCGAAAATTGCGTTAATTTTAAATGTTTCACCTGGGGCGAACCCAAGTCTCAACTCCACGAAACCTAAGATTAAAGAAAGTGCATTTTTAAGACTTCGTTTTCAACCACGGACTATATATGCTTGAGCTTTATTATCGGCAGCATCCCATTCACTGATTAGCTTTCTGTTTGCATTCCCTTCCGGAATTGGTCTTTCTTGCTTAATGACCTTTTCAAACAAATTATCCTTCATCAAAAGCAGCTGAACTTTATATTTCCAGTTAGAATAATTGTGATTATTCAATTTAGCAATATCACTGCAAAAATCCGCCATTTTGCTACTATAACCAAATGTAGCTATAATGTAACTAGAAATCAATGCTAGTTTAAATTTGCAATTAAAATCTTTATGTGCTTACTCTGGGGGCCATAACCTGTTGGACTTTAAGAAAGTAGCGGAAGCTTAAGCACGGATTGCAAATACATGAAGGATAAAAAGGAATTTAATTTAACATGCACAAAAACACATCATCTATATATATAAAAATGAATGTTGGTAAATGTGTGTATGTGTGTGTGTTCCCTAAGATCTCAGAAACTACCCGGGAGATTTGCCTGAAATTTTCACCGTTTGTTCCTTTTGGTACTGGGAAGGTTTAGAGACCAGTTTCAACAAAATCCGATGAGTAGTTATTTTTTTATCTCAATTTTAGACCTGATTCTGTCTCTGTAATTTCAATTTAAAACGCCATTTTCGAAGGCTTTCATCAATCCAATCGAGTATTTAGTGTATCAACTCAACTCTCTGGCAGATAGTTAGAATTGCTTGCTACCGTCAGTGCCGGTCTTAAGCCGATTGGACCGATTTTGCCCAATCGGGCCCCGCTCTAGCAAGGGGCCCCGCACCGACAAATTATTTTTGCCTTTAGGTAAATGAGAAAAAAAAACTATATGAAAATAAAAAGCTAATTGGCAATATTCATGTTTAATCTGTTTGAAAGTATGGTGCTACGTTTAGTTCAATTTATGCTGTAGGAGCAAGGGGCCCCGCGCTGACAAATTATTTTCGCCTTTAGGTAAATGTTTAAAAAAGACTATATCAAAATAAAAAGCTATTTGGCAATATTTACTTGGTGTTTAATTCGTTTGAATGTATGGTGCTACGTTTAGTTCAATTTCTGATGTAGGAGCAAGGGGCCCCGCGCCGACAAATTAATTTCGCCTTTAGGTAAATGAGAAAAAAAAACTATATCAAAATAAAAAGCTAATTGGAAATATTTAACTCATGTTTAATCTGTTTGAAAGTATGGTGCTACGTTTAGTTCAATTTATGCTGTAGGAGCAAGGGGCCCCGCGCCGACAAATTATGTTTGCCTTTAGGTAAATGTTAACAAAAAAAACTGTATCAAAATAAAAAGCTAATTGGCAATATTTACCGGGTGTTTAATCCGTTTGAAAATATGGTGCTACGTTTAGTTCAATTTATGATGTAGGAGAAAGGGGCCCCGCACCGACAAATTATTTTTGCCTTTAGATAAATGTTAACAAAAAACTACATCAAAATAAAAAGCTATTTGGCAATATTTAACTGATGTTTAATCTGTTTGAAAGTATGGTGCTACGTTTAGCTCAATTAATGGTGTAGGAGTAAGGGGCCCCGCGCCGACAAATTATTTTCGCCTTTAGGTAAATGTTTAAAAAAAACTATATCAAAATAAAAAGCTATTTGGCAATATTTAACTGATGTTTGATCCGTTTGAAAGTATTTTGCTACGATTAGTTCAATTTATGGTGTAAGAGAACTTTCTGAAACTTTTGACATCTCTATTATTCTATTGAAGTTATCAGATACATTCCCAAAACTACTACTGTCAGGTAAATTATTAGAAAAATTTAAATAAATTTTAAACAAATTTAATTAAAATTTCCAGGTGAGATCATGCAATAACTCCCCTACCCCCTCCCCAAATGTCCCCATCACCAAAGATAACTTAAAATTACAATATTATGACTTCAGCTTCAGAGTGCTTCTGGAGTAATAGCAAATTTCTGTTTCTATATTCAGATAAATTTCCGAAAATTTCTGAAAGAAAATTTCCCTAACAACGAGGTCAATTGACTAAAATGGCATTTTAGGGATTTAAAATTTTGGTAGAGATCTCTCCTCTCCCGTTACCCTCTAACACAGTGATTTCCAACCTGGGGGCGATCGCCCACTAAGGGGCGATTTGGCCTCCTCAATGGGGCAGTAGATTCTAAAGGGGCGATGGGTATTTAGAAGGGAAAACACTAGTAGTAAAAGGATGGCGAAAACCGAATTTGTGTGTAAACATGTACGAAACTGGTTGTTCAGAGTTCAGACAATTAATCACAAGTTAAGGAAAAAACTAATTAAAGTTCAAGAGTCTCCTTGAACCGAAAGAAGTATTTTGTCATTCATTGTCCAGTTTATGAGTTTTCAGATTTTCAATATATTTTCTTTCAAATTTTAATTTTAATGATTTTAATTCCCCCAGATTCCAGTGTAGAAAGGAAAATAATTTCTTGAAAAATGTACTTCTGTTTTTGAAAAGTACGTCGATCATCTTAGTGAAATATTACCCATCGAATGCTTGTCAGTTCGCTTTGCGAAATAAAAAAAAATTAAAGGTATTTTATTTATTTATTAGTATTTTTAGTTTAAAAGTGATTGGTTAAAATTGCTTATATTTTTAATAACATCGATGTTCACTTACTTATGTTTTTTTTTTCGAGGAAGAAGGGGAGGGGGGCGATAAGTGTCAGTCAGCGTCGTAAAGGGGGCGATGAGCTCAAAAAAGTTGTGAAACACTGCTCTAACCAAAACGGCAACCAGAGAATTAGGGCCCACAATACAGAATGCTGAGTTGATGATTTTTCTTTAAATATTCTTTATTACTGAAGAGAAGTAAAATATGCGCTTTGTTAAAACTAAGCGATTTTAAGAACAAAAATTAATAATGTTGGGGGAAAATCCTAATTTTTTTCAAAAAGAAATCACGACGCTTGAATTTTCAACCGATATAAATTTATTGGTCAATTAATTGTGTGCCCTTCTCCCCTTTCTTTCAACCCCCCCCCCTTTTTTTTTTCTACCTCGTCTGAAAATAAGAACGTGTTCAAAATCTTACTTCTCCGAAGCCTTTTCCCACAATATTATTAGGGAGTATCTAAAATTTCGCTTCCTGGGTTTCAGTTTTTAAAAATTTTCAGGGAAAATTCTTCAAACACCTAAAACATCAAAAATCATTTAAAATTGAGCTTTCGGAACTTCAATTTTGAACAAACCTCAGTGCCCTTAACGCTACTAAATACAATCTTACACTCACCAGTGAAAACGGTTTTATAAATAGTCTTTTCATCATCAGTGGCTCGCCTACGGCGTAGCTAAGGGGCTCAAGCCTAGAGAGCTAAGGGGCAGAAGACAAACCCACTTGACAAAACCAGGGAAATCCTAAAATTGCCATTTTCTGTCTTAATTTTTTTAATTTTCTGCTAGAGAGCACCCAATCCCAAACTTTCTGTTTAATGCCGCCAGAGATAATTTTGAAATATTTTCAAGGAAAATTTCTGAACGTGGGACTAACTTTTGGCCAAGTTATAGGAGAAGGAACGGGTACCCGTTCCTTCTTCCATAACTTGGCCAAAAGTAACTTAAAATTAGTTTTTGAGGCAACAATTTCAAAGCATTTCTAGTGAGAAACCTCCATCTAATATCAATCCTCTATAAGAGAACGTCTAAAACTGCGTTTTCAGGACTATAATTTCCAAAATTTTCGGGGAAGAGCCCTCAAAGAGATGGGTTAGTTGGATTTTTTTTTTTTTTCAAAGTGCCACCCTCTCCCTTAAAAATATTCTCTCATTTGGGTCGCTGCCTAAAATGTCTTCAAATATCATTTTAAAATTTACCAGCGGGTGACCGAGCTCCGCTCGAGGAAAACAGGTATCGAAGCTAACTCGAAGATTTAAATTTTTAATTGTGATTTATCAAAACAATACATGCCATAAGAAAATTTGTGAAACCATTGGTGAAAAGATAACCGGTTAAAGTGCACCATTGCAAACTATTCTAAACAAAGTTAGAGTTTGGAAAGGGAACTATTCTAAACAAAGATTAAGTTTGAAAAGTCATAGGAAATAAAATGTAATTGATAATAAAAAAAAACTATACAATTAAAGAAATGGTACAAAGTGAGCAGTGTAAAGATTGAAGTGTGTTGAAGTTCAATATTTTGACAAATTTATTTAGAAAAACCAAACCTCGTGATTCCTCGTGGCCAAAAACCCCAGATCCACAAGTTTACCGGAGTTAATTAATTATGGGGCGATTTTCGACTTGGCAACCATTCCTCGTATTACCCTTAACGTGTACCAGGGGACCGAGCCCGCTCGGTTAAAAAAAAAGAGGTTTGTAAACTCTTGTTTTTTCCTAAGTGCGAAGTACTTATCCTATACTATAATACGAGAGATGTTTGTCACGTCGAAAATCGCCCCGGAATTAATAAATTCCGGTAAACTTGGGGGTCTGGGGTTTTTGGCCACGGGGAATCGATTGGCGCCGGTTTTGAAGCGCTACGGTCGAAAAGTTCGGAGTTACAGATAGGATTCATGAAAAGTTTGAGAAGATTTCTTACTACGCCATTTTCTTTATGATTACAGTATGTATTGTTATACTGTTTCATACCACGTTTTAACAATGGATTTCATATTTAATCACATCAGCGTAAATTTATGTTTTTATGGTATTTAACAAATAATTTTTGGCAACATGTTAGAATTGTTATTGGTTTGAAATTTAAAAGAGATCGATCAAAATAAAGTTAGAATTGGGTATGGGCAGCGGTAGAGCCGCTATATAGACAGGCCGACGCATCAAGCTTAAGTTTCACCACTTTGGATCCAACTTATTAACTTTCACTTTCATTTTTCATTGTTGAGGAATTAGGGTTACCAGAGCAAAGTTTCGGGACATTGCCAAGCTTTGTTAATTTACGTAAAAAGTTACCAAAAAGCGATAACTGGCCAGAAAAGACAATCCTCACACACGCGCTGGATCCTAAGTGGTAATCTTGATGCGTCGGCTCGTCTATATAGGGGCCTGAGGCCGCGGTTGTCCAATCGGTTAGTCGTCGGACTCGTAACCGGATGGTCTCGGGTCGATCATTTAGCCGCCGATCAAAGATCCACCGTCTTCATTAATGGTTGCTGGGGGACGTTAAAAATATTCGTGGTCACAAAATCCTCGAAGTGAAACAAAACCTCTGGGGTGTGCTGGGCCAAGGGTTTACTCAGCCCTTGGGCCTGGTTAAAAATGAACAGAGCGCTCTTCAGGGCCCCATCCCGGTTAAAAAGCGAGTTGTGGTATTTACGGGGGGGGGGGGACGACCTGGAGTGTGAAGTAAAGTGAAAGTCAAAACCAAGTGGAACCAAATGCGTACTGGAGAACAGAGATTCGGAGCCTAAACGGCGCAGTGGGTCTGCCCGTCAGTTTGTAATCTCAAGAGGCGCGGGTTCGATTCCCGCCTTTGCCCTGGGTGTAACTTCCCTCTCTGTGCTGTAAATTCTTTCCTTCAATAAAATCTGTATTGTACTATCTGTGGAGGCAAGGCGCATAGTACGCAGTCCTCATGTCTGTCGAAGTTTATTGACTTCTAGAATAGAACAGAGACTCTGCATCCATTCGCATCAAAGCCTCCCGCGCCTTCGGCGCCAAATGAAATGAAATTAGGTGTGATTTTACGGTAAGCATGGATCCCATGGGATTGCGTTTTTTAAAATGAATTACGGCTGTTTTGAATGCGTAATTGCAACCAAAGGCTCAAAAATGCTTTTCAAGTTTATCTAAATAAGTACTTCGCACTTAGGAAAAAACCAGAGTTTACAAACCTCTTTTTTTTTAACTGAGCGGGCTCGGTCCCCTGGTACACGTTAAGGGTAATACGAGGAATGGTTGCCAAGTCGAAAATCGCCCCATAATTAATTAACTCCGGTAAACTTGGGTCCGGTAAACTTAATCGTATTATAGTATAGGATATAATACGAGAGATGTTTGTCACGTCGAAAATCGCCCCGGAATTAATAAACTCCGGTAAACTTGGGGGTCTGGGGTTTTTGGCCACGGGGAATCGATTGGCGCCGGTTTTGAAGCGCTACGGTCGAAAAGTTCGGAGTTACAGATAGGATTCATGAAAATTTTGAGAAAATTTCTTACTACGCCATTTTCTTTATGATTACAGTTTGTATTGTTATACTGTTTCATAGCAACCACGTTTTAACAATGGATTTCATATTTAATCACATCAGCGTAAATTTATGTTTTTATGGTATTTAACAAATAATTTTTGGCAACATGTTAGAATTGTTATTGGTTTGAAATTTAAAAGAGATCGATCAAAATAAAGTTAGAATTGGGTATGGGCAGCGGTAGAGCCGCTATATAGACAGGGCGACGCATCAAGCTTAAGTTTCATCACTTTGGATCCAACTTATTAACTTTCACTTTCATTTTTCATTGTTGAGGAATTAGGGTTACCAGAGCAAAGTTTCGGGACATTGCCAAGCTTTGTTTATTTACGTAAAAAGTTACCAAAAAGCGATAACTGGCCAGAAAAGACAATCCTCACACACGCGCTGGATCCTAAGTGGTAATCTTGATGCGTCGGCTCGTCTATATAGGGGCCTGAGGCCGCGGTTGTCCAATTGGTTAGTCGTCGGACTCGTAACCGGAGGGTCTCGGGTCGATCATTTAGCCGCCGATCAAAGATCCACCGTCTTCATTAATGGTTGCTGGGGGACGTTAAAAATATTCGTGGTCACAAAATCCTCGAAGTGAAACAAAACCTCTGGGGTGTGCTGGGCCAAGGGTTTACTCAGCCCTTGAGCCTGGTTAAAAATGAACAGAGCGCTCTTCAGGGCCCCATCCCGGTTAAAAAGCGAGTTGTGGTATGTACGGGGGGGGGGGGACCTGGAGTGTGAAGTAAAGTGAAAGTCAAAACCAAGTGGAACCAAATGCGTACTGGAGAACAGAGACTCGGGGCCTCAACGGCGCAGTGGGTCTGCCCATCAGTTTGTAATCTCAAGAGGCGCGGGTTCGATTCCCGCCTTTGCCCTGGGTGTAACTTCCCTCTCTGTGCTGTAAATTCTTTCCTTCAATAAAATCTGTATTGTACTATCTGTGGAGGCAAGGCGCATAGTACGCAGTCCTCATGTGTGTCGAAGTTTATTGACTTCTAGAATAGAACAGAGACTCTGCATCCATTCGCATCAAAGCCTCCCGCGCCTTCGGAGCCAAATGAAATGAAATTAGGTGTGATTTTACGGTAAGCATGGATTAAATAGGGTTGCGTTTTTTTAAATGAATTACGGCTGTTTTGAATACGTAATTGCAACCAAAGGCTCAAAAATGCTTTTCAAGTTTATCTAAATAAGTACTTCGCACTTAGGAAAAAACCAGAGTTTACAAACCTCTTTTTTTTTAACTGAGCGGGCTCGGTCCCCTGGTACACGTTAAGGGTAATACGAGGAATGGTTGCCAAGTCGAAAATCGCCCCATAATTAATTAACTCCGGTAAACTTGGGGATCTGGGGTTTTTGGCCACGAGGAATCACGAGGTTTGGTTTTTCTAAATAAATTTGTCAAAAATGTTGAACTTCAACACACTTCAATCTTTACACTGCTCACTTTGTACCATTTCTTTAATTGTGAAGTTTTTTTTATTATCAATTACATTTTATTTCCTATGACTTTTCAAACTTAATCTTTGTATAGAATAGTTCCCTTTCCAAACTCGAATTTTGTTTAGAATAGTTTACAATGGTGCACTTTAACCGGTTATCTTTTCATCAATGGTTTCACAAATTTTCTTATGGCATGTATTGTTTTGATAAATCACAATTAAAAATTTAAATCTTCGAGTTAGCTTCGATACCTGTTTTCCTCGAGCGGAGCTCGGTCACCCGCTGGTTTAGATAAACTTGAAAAGCATTTTTGAGCCTTTGGTTGCAATTACGTATTCAAAACAGCCGTAATTCATTTAAAAAAACGCAACCCTATTTAATCCATGCTTACCGTAAAATCACACCTAATTTCATTTCATTTGGCTCCGAAGGCGCGGGAGGCTTTGATGCGAATGGATGCAGAGTCTCTGTTCTATTCTAGAAGTCAATAAACTTCGACACACATGAGGACTGCGTACTATGCGCCTTGCCTCCACAGATAGTACAATACAGATTTTATTGAAGGAAAGAATTTACAGCACAGAGAGGGAAGTTACACCCAGGGCAAAGGCGGGAATCGAACCCGCGCCTCTTGAGATTACAAACTGACGGGCAGACCCACTGCGCCGTTGAGGCCCCGAGTCTCTGTTCTCCAGTACGCATTTGGTTCCACTTGGTTTTGACTTTCACTTTACTTCACACTCCAGGTCCCCCCCCCCCCGTACATACCACAACTCGCTTTTTAACCGGGATGGGGCCCTGAAGAGCGCTCTGTTCATTTTTAACCAGGCCCAAGGGCTGAGTAAACCCTTGGCCCAGCACACCCCAGAGGTTTTGTTTCACTTCGAGGATTTTGTGACCACGAATATTTTTAACGTCCCCCAGCAACCATTAATGAAGACGGTGGATCTTTGATCGGCTGCTAAATGATCGACTCGAGACCCTCCGGTTACGAGTCCGACGACTAACCGATTGGACAACCGCGGCCTCAGGCCCCTATATAGACGAGCCGACGCATCAAGATTACCACTTAGGATCCAGCGCGTGTGTGAGGATTGTCTTTTCTGGCCAGTTATCGCTTTTTGGTAACTTTTTACGTAAATTAACAAAGCTTGGCAATGTCCCGAAACTTTGCTCTGGTAACCCTAATTCCTCAACAATGAAAAATGAAAGTGAAAGTTAATAAGTTGGATCCAAAGTGGTGAAACTTAAGCTTGATGCGTCGGCCTGTCTATATAGCGGCTCTACCGCTGCCCATACCCAATTCTAACTTTATTTTGATCGATCTCTTTTAAATTTCAAACCAATAACAATTCTAACATGTTGCCAAAAATTATTTGTTAAATACCATAAAAACATAAATTTACGCTGATGTGATTAAATATGAAATCCATTGTTAAAACGTGGTTGCTATGAAACAGTATAACAATACAAACTGTAATCATAAATGGTACAAAGTGAGCAGTGTAAAGATTGAAGTGTGTTGAAGTTCAACATTTTTGACAAATTTATTTAGAAAAACCAAACCTCGTGATTCCTCGTGGCCAAAAACCCCAGATCCACAAGTTTACCGGAGTTTATTAATTATGGGGCGATTTTCGACTTGGCAACCATTCCTCGTATTACCCTTAACGTGTACCAGGGGACCGAGCCCGCTCGGTTAAAAAAAAAGAGGTTTGTAAACTCTTGTTTTTTCCTAAGTGCGAAGTACTTATCCTATACGAGAGATGTTTGTCACGTCGAAAATCGCCCCGGAATTAATAAATTCCGGTAAACTTGGGGGTCTGGGGTTTTTGGCCACGGGGAATCGATTGGCGCCGGTTTTGAAGCGCTACGGTCGAAAAGTTCGGAGTTACAGATAGGATTCATGAAAAGTTTGAGAAGATTTCTTACTACGCCATTTTCTTTATGATTACAGTATGTATTGTTATACTGTTTCATAGCAACCACGTTTTAACAATGGATTTCATATTTAATCACATCAGCGTAAATTTATGTTTTTATGGTATTTAACAAATAATTTTTGGCAACATGTTAGAATTGTTATTGGTTTGAAATTTAAAAGAGATCGATCAAAATAAAGTTAGAATTGGGTATGGGCAGCGGTAGAGCCGCTATATAGACAGGCCGACGCATCAAGCTTAAGTTTCACCACTTTGGATCCAACTTATTAACTTTCACTTTCATTTTTCATTGTTGAGGAATTAGGGTTACCAGAGCAAAGTTTCGGGACATTGCCAAGCTTTGTTAATTTACGTAAAAAGTTACCAAAAAGCGATAACTGGCCAGAAAAGACAATCCTCACACACGCGCTGGATCCTAAGTGGTAATCTTGATGCGTCGGCTCGTCTATATAGGGGCCTGAGGCCGCGGTTGTCCAATCGGTTAGTCGTCGGACTCGTAACCGGATGGTCTCGGGTCGATCATTTAGCCGCCGATCAAAGATCCACCGTCTTCATTAATGGTTGCTGGGGGACGTTAAAAATATTCGTGGTCACAAAATCCTCGAAGTGAAACAAAACCTCTGGGGTGTGCTGGGCCAAGGGTTTACTCAGCCCTTGGGCCTGGTTAAAAATGAACAGAGCGCTCTTCAGGGCCCCATCCCGGTTAAAAAGCGAGTTGTGGTATTTACGGGGGGGGGGGGGCGACCTGGAGTGTGAAGTAAAGTGAAAGTCAAAACCAAGTGGAACCAAATGCGTACTGGAGAACAGAGACTCGGGGCCTAAACGGCGCAGTGGGTCTGCCCGTCAGTTTGTAATCTCAAGAGGCGCGGGTTCGATTCCCGCCTTTGCCCTGGGTGTAACTTCCCTCTCTGTGCTGTAAATTCTTTCCTTCAATAAAATCTGTATTGTACTATCTGTGGAGGCAAGGCGCATAGTACGCAGTCCTCATGTCTGTCGAAGTTTATTGACTTCTAGAATAGAACAGAGACTCTGCATCCATTCGCATCAAAGCCAACCGCGCCTTCGGCGCCAAATGAAATGAAATTAGGTGTGATATTACGGTAATCATGGATCCCATGGGATTGCGTTTTTTAAAATGAATTACGGCTGTTTTGAATGCGTAATTGCAACCAAAGGCTCAAAAATGCTTTTCAAGTTTATCTAAATAAGTACTTCGCACTTAGGAAAAAACCAGAGTTTACAAACCTCTTTTTTTTTAACTGAGCGGGCTCGGTCCCCTGGTACACGTTAAGGGTAATACGAGGAATGGTTGCCAAGTCGAAAATCGCCCCATAATTAATTAACTCCGGTAAACTTGGGGATCTGGGGTTTTTGGCCACGACGAATCACGAGGTTTGGTTTTTCTAAATAAATTTGTCAAAAATGTTGAACTTCAACACACTTCAATCTTTACACTGCTCACTTTGTACCATTTCTTTAATTGTGAAGTTTTTTTTTATTATCAATTACATTTTATTTCCTACTAGCTGACCCGGCGAACTCTGTTCCGCCTTAAAGGCAATAAATAAGAAAATTTTTGAATTTATTAAGTTTTTTATTATTAGAAAATACAAAAAATAATTAAGTACCTACATTAATCATTCATTATTGTTTCTGTATTTTAGTACATGGGTTGCTCTTCAGTCTTCACTAAAGTACCTTGTGATGCACAAAATTTTTTGTTTTATTATCAGGCGCAAAAAGAAACAACGCAGATGGTCTTCCGGCCCGTAAACATGCCACATATAATTGACCATGGGAAAAACAGTGATGTTCTAGATTCAAACCATAAACTTTTAAGGATTGGCCTTGTGCTTTGTTAAAGGTCATGACAAATGCAAGACGGATCGAAAATTGAAGTCTTTTAAATTCAAACGGCATATCGGTTGGGATCATCGGGATCCTAGGAATCAGCAATCGTTTCTGACAGCTTATCACATATAAATTTCAAGGGAAGTAACGCGTTTGTTTATAATTTATTTCACAAAAATGTCAAATAATACTCAACGCACCGCTAACTTACAACCTGTTTACTGCGTTCCGGAACCTGCCAAAACGTGTGCTTTATGTCGCTAAGCCATGGAGGTGTCAAAAAAGGCTTAGTAAAAAAGCTTAGTCAATAAGACAGTTTTTCTATTTATGTAACTGACACATATAAATTATAGCCTATGTCCGTCTCATGGCTCTAAGCTACATACCCACCAATTTTTAGCCATATCGGTACAGCCGTTCTTGAGTTATAAATAGTGTAACTAACACGACTTTCTTTTATATATATAGAAGATAGAATAGTAGTGAGAAGAACAACCTCTTTAACTGCAGTGCAGGACCCATCCCACCAAGCGCTTTCTACCTCTCAGCTTCAGAGGCGTAAAAACTCTTAAGTGACAATCATTTCTGACAGCTTATCACATGTAAATTTCAAGGGAAGTAACGCGTTTGTTCATAATTTACTTCACAAAAAAGTCAAATAACACTCAACGCACCGCTAACTTACAACCTGTTTGCTGCGCACCGGAAGCTGCCAGAACGTGTGCTTTATGTCGCTCAGCCATAGAGGTGTCAAAAAAGGCTTAGTAAAAAGGCTTAGTCAATAAGACAGTTTTTCTATTTATGTAACTGACACACATAAATTATAGCCTATGTCCGTCTCCTGGCTCTAAGCTACCTACCCACCAATTTTTAGCCATATCGGTAGAGCCGTTCTTGAGTTATAAATAGTGTAACTAACACGACTTTCTTTTATATATATAGAAGAAGATAGAATAGTAGTGAGAAGAACAACCTCTTTAACTGCAGTGCAGGACCCATCCCACCAAGCGCTTTCTACCTCTCAGCTTCAGAGGCGTAAAAACTCTTAAGTGACAATCATTTCTGACAGCTTATCACATGTAAATTTCAAGGGAAGTAACGCGTTTGTTTATAATTTACTTCACAAAAAAGTCAAATAACACTCAACGCACCGCTAACTTACAACCTGTTTGCTGCGCACCGGAAGCTGCCAGAACGTGTGCTTTATGTCGCTCAGCCATAGAGGTGTCAAAAAAGGCTTAGTCAATAAGACAGTTTTTCTATTTATGTAACTGACACACATAAATTATAGCCTATGTCCGTCTCCTGGCTCTAAGCTACCTACCCACCAATTTTTAGCCATATTGGTACAGCCGTTCTTGAGTTATAAATAGTGTAACTAACACGACTTTCTTTTATATATATAGATGACTTTTCAAACTTAATCTTTGTATAGGATAGTTCCCTTTCCAAACTCGAATTTTGTTTAGAATAGTTTACAATGATGCACTTTAACCGGTTATCTTTTCACCAATGGTTTCACAAATTTTATTATGGCATGTATTGTTTTGATAAATCACAATTAAAAATTTAAATCTTCGAGTTAGCTTCGATACCTGTTTTCCTCGAGCGGAGCTCGGTCACCCGCTGGTTTAGATAAACTTGAAAAGCATTTTTGAGCCTTTGGTTGCAATTACGCATTCAAAACAGCCGTAATTCATTTAAAAAAACGCAACCCTATTTAATCCATGCTTACCGTAAAATCACACCTAATTTCATTTCATTTGGCTCCGAAGGAGCGGGAGGCTTTGATGCGAATGGATGCAGAGTCTCTGTTCTATTCTAGAAGTCAATAAACTTCGACACACATGAGGACTGCGTACTATGCGCCTTGCTTCCACAGATAGTACAATACAGATTTTATTGAAGGAAAGAATTTACAGCACAGAGAGGGAAGTTACACTCAGGGCAAAGGCGGGAATCGAACCCGCGCCTCTTGAGATTACAAACTGACGGGTAGACCCACTGCGCCGTTGAGGCCCCGAGTCTCTGTTCTCCAGTACGCATTTGGTTCCACTTGGTTTTGACTTTCACTTTACTTCACACTCTAGGTCGTCGTCCCCCCCCCCCCCCGTAAATACCACAACTCGCTTTTTAACCGGGATGGGGCCCTGAAGAGCGCTCTGTTCATTTTTAACCAGGCCCAAGGGCTGAGTAAACCCTTGGCCCAGCACACCCCAGAGGTTTTGTTTCACTTCGAGGATTTTGTGACCACGAATATTTTTAACGTCCCCCAGCAACCATTAATGAAGACGGTGGATCTTTGATCGGCGGCTAAATGATCGACCCGAGACCATCCGGTTACGAGTCCGACTACTAACCGATTGGACAACCGCGGCCTCAGGCCCCTATATAGACGAGCCGACGCATCAAGATTACCACTTAGGATCCAGCACGTGTGTGAGGATTGTCTTTTCTGGCCAGTTATCGCTTTTTGGTAACTTTTTACGTAAATTAACAAAGCTTGGCAATGTCCCGAAACTTTGCTCTGGTAACCCTAATTCCTCAACAATGAAAAATGAAAGTGAAAGTTAATAAGTTGGATCCAAAGTGGTGAAACTTAAGCTTGATGCGTCGGCCTGTCTATATAGCGGCTCTACCGCTGCCCATACCCAATTCTAACTTTATTTTGATCGATCTCTTTTAAATTTCAAACCAATAACAATTCTAACATGTTGCCAAAAATTATTTGTTAAATACCATAAAAACATAAATTTACGCTGATGTGATTAAATATGAAATCCATTGTTAAAACGTGGTTGCTATGAAACAGTATAACAATACAAACTGTAATCATAAAGAAAATGGCGTAGTAAGAAATTTTCTCAAACTTTTCATGAATCCTATCTGTAACTCCGAACTTTTCGACCGTAGCGCTTCAAAACCGGCGCCAATCGATTCCCCGTGGCCAAAAACCCCAGACCCCCAAGTTTACCGGAGTTTATTAATTCCGGGGCGATTTTCGACGTGACAAACATCTCTCGTATTATAGTATAGGATATTTAGAAAGGAGAGTCTGAATTTGAGCCTGAATTTCTCGCCCATTCCTCTGACTTTACCGAAGATTGTTTAGAATTGCATTTTAAAAAATTAACGAGGAAAAATGTCTAGAAGAGCGCTCCACTCTGCCATCCTCTAAATTATTATTCTAAGCTTGGTCCCATTAGCCCTCTCCAAAATTTAAACCTATATACCCCACTATTTGCCTGCCACTAATACGACTTAGTTCTTGGGAATATAATCAAAAATGCAACATGCTTTTTCGGATATATGAAACGGTTATATAAGTAGTCTTTTCATCATCAACGAAAGGGTCAGGGAAGGTGCATAAAATAGAAAGAAAGGCAGGCCCGTCATTTGGGGGGGGGGGTGCCAATTACCCCCCCCCCCCCCCGACTTTGAGAAATTAATGTATTTACATATAAGTGGGCGTGGCTTTTGATGTTTTCTGATGAAATTGCATTGAGTTTGGACCTTTTGCCCCTCCCCCCTGGAAAAACTTGAAATGACGTCCCTGACGAAAGGTTAGTCTGTAATGACTGGTTTTAGCAAGCTATTGATTTATTATTATTATTTCTTTTTTCTTGTAAAAAAATAGCGAAACAAAAAGTTTTTATTTTAAAAAGAGTTATATTCATTTGAGCCTTAAAACTAAATGTAATCATTTTGAAAAGGGGGCCCCGCCAGAGTTCTCCAATTGGGCCCCGCATTTGCTAAGGCTGGCCCTGGCTACCGTAAATTTGGCGATCTTTTGAATCGCGCCAAGAGCCCTCAATAATGGAAGTTTTCCCAATAACTATCTCAAGTATAAAAAATAAAAAAGGTATTTGATTAACAGATTAATCTTTTTTTTAAAAGCAAATGAGATTCAGTTTCATATTTCGGAACTCCTTTAGATTTGTAGAGGCTTAGATGTCATGCATTATTTTCCAGACGAACACAATTTTGTTCTTTATCTATTGCTGTTTTCAATCAAAGTATGTTACTATATTTTCTCGCCAAACATCCAATCAATAGTTCGTTTTCATATCCATACTATTTGCTATGATATACTGCAATATTGGAAATCATTTTAACGCCTTACGGAATCATGTACATTTAGCGCCAAATATAATATTCAAATTGATTTCAGATTTTGCCAAAAAAGTAATCAGCTTCATAGAGAATACCTCAACATTTGGCGACAATTTCTCTTTCACAAAAGTGAGATTACGTAAGTTTCAGAATTACCCCAGGTATCCCAAATTAGCTACCAAATTGGCGACTTTTTAAATAGCGTCAAGAACCTTCAATAATTGAAATTTTCCAAGGCACGTTGCTACGCAACTATTTTTGTTTTCGAGAGTAGAAAAAATTATTTGCGTATGATAAATACCTGATTAAATATGTTTCCTTCTCAGAGAAACATATTATTGCATGACAGTACTCAAATGCTACCATATTTTTTAAGGTGTTTGCTTTTTCATGTCTCTGTAAGCAACAAAATTGTTCCTTTGTTCTCTTTTGGGTAGAATCCTAGTTTATGGTCCGGGTTTGGCGATTTTGTTTAAAGTCGCCAAGCAATCCAATGATCCAATGATAATTCTATGGTTGCCATTTTTCTTAAAGTGGCCAAACAATCCAATCATCCAATGCTAATTCTGTGGTTGCCAGATTTATTCATTTATCGCCGGACCATAAACTAGGATTCTACCCTCTTTTGGCTTATTTTTATACCATACTTTTAAAAAACTACAGTTGAATTATAACTAAAATTGAGTATTCTTTCTGCGATATCAATTCATTACCAAATGACCTTTTACTTTTATACCACGGGCAAAGCCGTGCGGGTACCGCTAATAACATATAAGAGCGAAAAAGAGAAGAAAGAAATAATAATAACTTTAGAAAACAACAAATAAGTTGCTATAGTAACGCATCCATTAGCCAAACTTAAATTAATAAAAGTTGTTTAAACGTTCAAGGCTGAACTCAATTCAACAAGTTTAATCTTTAAATTTTTTTTTTGTTTTTATCCAAAATTTTGGGTAAATAAAATCTCTCCAAAAACAACAGTGTTGTAAAAAAAACCCCCGCTAAGAAAACCTTAAATAGAAAGCCTTAAAAAGTTATGATATCGAGTTTTCCCGCCAAGTTTGTGCCAAACTACAACTAACCTGTATGTATAGTTCTTTTAAATTGTTTTCAGTTTTGCCAGGCGGGAAGCTTTGTCTTGTGAGGTGGTTGCTTAATGAGTAAAAACTGAATTTAAGATAGAGATTCGTCAATTGATGACCTATGTTCTGCACGATGGTACCCATTTTATGACTATACTTATTTTCCAGGTTCTGGCTGCAGTTCGCTGAGGTTGAAAGCCTAGAATTTAATGCATTAATGAAACGTAAAGATTCACTGTGCTTTTCTCTCTCCTTTTCATATAAAATTCAACTATAGCAGGACTATGTGGGCAAAGGTGAACAAACATCTTTTTACCATAACATCTTTCGGGCTGCCTCTCATTCTCTTAACGATAGCTTTAACATCATTACCAACTGCCAAAGGTAAGGAAAGAAATTCTGTTTATCTCTACATGCATAAAATGTCTTACAAAAGTAAAATGTTTAAAAAAGTATTTGTGAACTATTCAATTTGTTTCCCGTTGAGATGAAAAAGGGTATATTTTGTTCGTTGAGATTTTAACGAGTTCATCAAATGTTGGGTAACAATCGCTTCATTCTGGCGATATAGGTAAGCCCCTATATAGACGAGCCGGCGCATCAAGATTAAGTTTCATCACTTTGGATCCAGCGCGTGTTTGTGTGTTTGAGTGGTTGTCTTTTCTGGCCAGTAATCGCATTTTGGTAATTTTTCACTGTGAGCAATTATTAGCGGCACGTGGATTTGGCAAAGCTTAGCAATGTGCCAAAATTTTTTTCTGGTAACCCTACTCCGCAACAATGAAAAATTGAAAGTAAAAGTTAAGGAATTGGATCCAAAGTGGTGAAACTTAATCTTGATGCGTCGGCCTGTCTATATAGCGGCTCTAGGTAAGACTAAGGGCCGAATTCAAGTGAAACACCATTGCAGTCGCTTCGAGGCGATCGTATATTGCAACCGCTACTGTAAGTCGAATTCAAGTGAATTCGTTTCACTTGAATCCAAATTTTGGAATTTGCGATTGCATTGGTGAGTTGCGATCGTCCGTGTTTCACTTGAATTCCAGCCTAAGGCCCCTATAGAGCCGCTATATAGACAGGCCGACGCATCAAGATTAAGTTTCACCACTTTGGATCCAATTCCTTAACTTTTACTTTCAAATTTTCATTGTTGCGGAGTAGGGTTACCAGAAAAAAGTTTTGGCATATTGCTAAGCTTTGCCAAATCCACGTGCCGCTAATAATTGCTCACAGTGAAAAATGACCAAAACGCGATTACTGGCCAGAAAAGACAACCACTCAAACACACAAACACGGGCTGGATCCAAAGTGGTGAAACTTAATCTTGATGCGCCGGCTCGTATATATAGGGGCCTTGGCCCCTATATATACGAGCCGGCGCATCAAGATTAAGTTTCACCATTTTGGATCCAGCGCGTGTTTGTGTGTTTGAGTGGTTGTCTTTTCTGGCCAGTAATCGCGTTTTGGTCATTTTTCACTGTGAGCAATTATTAGCGGCACGTGGATTTGGCAAAGCTTAGCAATATGCCAAAACTTTTTTCTGGTAACCCTACTCCGCAACAATGAAAATTTGAAAGTAAAAGTTAAGGAATTGGATCCAAAGTGGTGAAACTTAATCTTGATGCGTCGGCCTGGCCCCTATATATACGAGCCGGCGCATCAAGATTAAGTTTCACCACTTTGGATCCAGCCCGTGTTTGTGTGCTTGAGTGGTTGCCTTTTCTGGCCAGTAATCGCGTTTTGGTAATTTTTCACTGTGAGCAATTATTAGCGGCACGTGGATTTGGCAAAGCTTAGAAATGTGCCAAAACTTTTTTTTGGTAACCCTACTCCGCAACAATGAAAATTTGAAAGTAAAAGTTAAGGAATTGGATCCAAAGTGGTGAAACTTAATCTTGATGCGTCGGCCTATCTATATAGCGGCTCTAGGTAAGACTAAGGCAGGGATTCAAGTGAAACACGGACGATCGCAACTCACCAATGCAATCGCAAATTCCAAAATTTGGATTCAAGTGAAACGAATTCACTTGAATTCGACTTACAGTAGCGGTTGCAATATGCAAACGCCTCGAAGCGATTGCAATGGTGTTTCACTTGAATTCGACCCTAAGGCCGTTACCATTGAAACTCCAAGCCTTCTGTCTGATTTCTGACGTCACTCACTTGAGGCCAGCGGATTATATTGGAGCTTATTATTGGCTCGTTTTTACTAAACTTTTCTCTGTTGGAAAATTGTTGATTTTGAAAACAAGAAAATCAAACTTTTGGACCATATAAAACTTTTCTGAAATGAATATGCAAAGCACAATTCTAAAAAATATTTATTTACATGCCAGTGTATTTTTTCATAAATTACAAAGATCTCAAGGGAACGAAAAAATATGAGCTTTATTTTTCTCATCATAGTTTCTTCTATATTTAGAAATCGAGTCCTTGTTTGGCATTCCTTTCCAGTCGGTCTGAAAAAATTCAGGAATGAAAAAAATGTTATGATCAAGTAATGATATAAATGTTCATTAGTACAAAACACGAATCAAACACGAATCTTCTTTACAAAAGCGCAATTTGTAGTAAACGTTTAATATCAGTTTGTTTGCTTCTTCATTATTTCTTTAGTTGAGATCAAATGTAGGTTGTCGGTCCTTATGTATTGCTCTAAATTTAAAGGTACAATGAAGAGTTTCGACAATGTTGGTTGTTGGCGCAGCTAAAAATTTGACTCAATTTCCTGACTCGCAAACTTTTTTTTTTTTTTTTTCCAAATCAATCCTTCAAAAACCATTTAGAGCTAGAAAATGTCAAGGATCAGTTAAAATTTCGCCAAACTAAAACTCGTCTAAATGTGCGATAGTTTTCGCAATCATAAAATTGCGCCAAAAATCACTACTTAAACGTTTTCCAAAATGTTTAGCGCAATATTTATGTAAGGGTGAATATCAGGAAAAGTGCCAATTTGACCATGGAAATTTTCAATTTTTAAAGATACTCAGAAAATTAAATTAATAGGGTATTTCAAATACACATAAGAAACAATTTTTTTTAAAAATTAGGGGCATGGTCAAGGTGAACATTTACCCCCATTTTAGGGGGGTTGTCTTTGAGCGTTACCGACATGATGAGAATGCTACCGATCTGACAAATATTACAGATTCTACACACTTCTAGTGCACAAAAGTAAACATTTACTCACTACCTTTTATGTTTAAAAAGAATAAAATTATTTCTTAGTATATAATAATACTTACACAGCCAGAACGCTTTTTTGTATCATAAATAAAATTAGAGACCAATTAAAAGTTAGTTAAAATTAAATTAGTGGGACAAAGTTTTTTTCAAACAAATAAATAGGTTAACAGTTAAAAACTCAAAATAAAATAAAATTCTTAATACAATCTTAAAAAACGAACTTAATCCAAGACAGAGTTTGGCGGAAGGGGGGGGGGATTTGCACTAAACTGTTCATAGGTTTTCCATTTAAAAACAAAATTATATTTTGGGGTGCAGTAGTTACGAACGAAGGTCTGAATATTAATGTAATAGAAAAGAGGGTGAAAATGGCAATAATTTTTTGTTTAAAAACTCAAATTTTGCGGAAAAATTAATGTTTTTGAAGCATTTAAAAAAACAATAAATAAACTGTTTCCAATAATGGAAAATTTGGCGATGCACTTGAAATTATCTTTGTTCTTTAAAACTCAACATAAAGCACGAAGAAAGAATTGCGAAAAAACATCGGTAATGCATGCATCCGTTTCGTAACAAATATCTTCTACTTCGGCGCTGCCGACATGACCGCTGCCGACATGACAAATTTCTCGCAATATGATAACTGAACATCCCTAATTAAAGATTCGAAAATAAAAACGCCGTAATATGCCCATGACGGTAGGTTTCATTTCCATTATGCAAAAATAGATTGAAAAATTAGTTTATTTTGTGTCTAAATTTCCGCTGCCGACATGACACTTCATTTGGTAGAAACAGAAAAGTCAAGATTGAAAAAATCTTACCTGTAATTCAATGCAGCCGAAGTGAAAATTTTCTATCGGAACTGAAACATCACATATTAGAGCTTCACCCAGCGTAACTTTTGGCGCTAAAAAATGTTTTGTCTAGATTTTATCATTCCGGAAGTTGGCTCCCTCGTCAAGTTATGAAAACTTGTGACAAGCAGAAATTGCTTTTTTTTATCGATCTAAATTCATTTTATCTTTAATACAAGAGTTAATCGTCATAGGTGAACATAAAACACGTTATTTCCTTTTGTATTTGTTTCTGCAATGATGTTTTATAATCCACAGGATTTTTTTGAACTTTGCGATTCGAATGTGTGACGCGCTGCCGACATGACATTGAGGCACTAAAAAGAGTTCTATTGTCACAAATTAAAGCAAAAGCTGAAAATTTTGTTATGGATTGTATGTGCGACGCAGTTTACTGTATGAGAAAAGAAAAATCTTTGGTTTTTATTTGGAAGTGCTCGAGAAATTCAGTTGTGACTTAAATTAGCACTTTTCCTGATATTCACCCGTTAGCTTTAATTTTGTTTTATAGCTTCATTTATTTCGTTGACAGATTTCTTCAAATTTGAGAGAATCGTGCTAATATTGTTAAATAGCTTTTGAAATTTCGCCAAAAATTTTACTTTAATTAACTAGCGTAAAATTAGCGAACTTGAAATCACATCCAAAAAAAGTGTTGACAAAAATACTTTAATTAAATTAAGTCAAGTTTTAAGGTTTGGGAAAAGCTGATTTTTACTAAAATGGCTTTTGCAAATTTTTGGCGAGATTAATTGTTGAAGATACAATACTAAATCGCTACATATTTCACTTTCAGCAAACTTTTTAAAAACGGGCCAAAACCAAGTATAAGTAAAGTTCTTGTTCTGTCAAATCTGTTTATTTGTAATGTAAATATCACAGCATATTTATCATATAGCACAAGAAGGACTTGAGTGCCAGGAATGGATCATTTCACTGAAAATGGCTGCTCATAGATATTTCGTCTGCAGGTTGTATTCGAGTTTAGAATAGATACAAAGTGTTTGTCAATGCAATACTCTAAACGCTTTAAATATTTTATAATCCTTTGACAGGTAATCCATCAACTTCATTTCATTACGATATCGTTAATATTGTTAAATGGCTTTTGAAATTTCGCCAAAAATTTTACTTTTATTGACTAGCGTAAAATTAGCGAACTTAAAATCACACCCAAAAAATTATTGACAAAAAAATTTTAATTTTATTAACTCAAGTTTTAAGGTTGGGAAAAAGAAGATTTTACCTAAATGGCTTTTGCAAATTTTTGGTGAAATTAATTGTCGAAGATACAATATAAATCGGTACATATTTTACTTTCAGCAAACTTTTTAAAAACGTGCCAAAACCAAGTGTTAGTAAAATTCTTATCATTAAATCTGTCAATTTACAATGTAAATATCACAGCATATTTATCATACAGCACACGAAGGACTTGAGTGTTTTGCTAGGAATGGATTACTTTACTGAAAATGGCTGCTCATAGATATTTCATCGGCAGGTTGTATTTGAGTTTCGAATACATACAAAGTGTTTGTCAATGGATTACTCTAAACGCTTTAAATATTCTATGATCCTTCAACAGGTAATACATCAACTTCATTTCATTACGAAATCGTTGGATATGATTTAGGAAAATGGTTAGTTTAGCTAGCTTCTTGACTTAACTTTCGAACCTGGCGGTTACATTTTGAAAAAGTACAGCTTTTACAATCCGGAAAAGAAATTTCAATTAGGCAAGCATTTTCCATGGATAAATATTTAAATTTCGCACAGAAAGTCTGAAATAGATCAAGTAAACTTAAAGCTCATTCAACTAATCCGGAAACTATCGGAAATCTCAGTTAGTACTTAAAAATAAGTTAATTTCAAGATTATAAAGGAATATGATGCACGAAAGAAAACACAACTTACCTCTTATAATCCAAATGATGGTTTTGGTGATAAAATCCAACTGCAATAAGATTCTTCTAGCTAGTTTGAATGGGTTTTGTGTATAATAACAAGCTGGAAAATGAAAGAAACTGGCCCCAATGTGATGACGTAGTCCCTAGCAACCGTTTCAGACAAAAGGCTTGGAGTTTCGATTAAGGCCCCTATATAGAAGAGCCGGCGCATCAAGATTAAGTTTGACCACTTTGGATCCAGTGTCTTTTTCAGTGAGTAGTTGTCTTTTCTGGCGAGTTATCGCGTTTTGGTAATTTTTCACATGAATTTAACAAAGCTTGGCAATGTCCCGAAACTTTTTCTGGTAACCATAGCGCCGCAATAATGAAAATTGAAAGTCAAAGTTAACAAGTTGGATCCAAAGTGGTGAAACTTAAGCTTGATGCGTCGGCCTGTCTATATAGCGACTCTAGTTAAGACTAGAGCAGATATGACCTATATAGACCTAAGACTTAGCTGCTACCTTCGTGGTCATTGCAAGACGCCTTGCCAGAAATGCATAAATTACATCATGTTGTTTCTTATCCTCTTTAAAGATCTGACATAAGTCAACTTCAGTAGTTTGTCTGACAACTCTAGTGGGTTGTTGACGTTGACTGTCAAGAAATCAATGACTAGTAGGGGATCAGTTGCTTAATCCACTTTTGTTTGTCCAATGCATTCCAGAATTTGCTCAGGAGTGGCTGGATGGTTATAGTTATGGTTCATCAATGAATAATGCGTTTGGGTTTCTGGACTACGGTGTTTATTATTTACACTATGTACAAAACAGTTTTCTCGTTTCAAAGATGATCACCTCACCAATGCACCAGATCAGCACTATAATATACACAAATTCACAGTTCAAGTTCTCTGTTCGTGATTCGTAAGTTTCTTACGCACTCGAGCTCAAGCCTCCCGGTGCCGCAGTTTCTTTCACTTTCGAGACCAAGTCCCCGAAGTTTCATCCACAGCTCGGAGATCCCTCCTCAGCCTCGTCTCACTCGATGCTGCACAAATTGGGTCTCTCCCCTCCTCTCGGGTGTGGGTCGTATTTATGGGGGTGCCTTGACCTTCGGTCAACGGGTGCGCTAGAGGACGCACGTACACAATTTTTGTCCTCACGTAAGCCATCGTCCTCTCACGTACGCCCTCCTTGTGTCACGTAGCCCGTCAACCTAGGCCTAACCTGACAGTTATGGTATTTTTTGAAAAGTGGGATAATTTTTTTTTCCACTCTCAACAGAGAGACTCCTAAGGTGGCCACCCACATTTAACTTCTAAAAGTTTGCCAATAGATCAGTGACACACCCAGGATTGTTTCTTGGGAGGGGCAAAGTGGCTCTCCGATGGAAAGTTTTGGAATTTGAAGTCCTAATGAAATAAACTGTAGTCATTTTTGGTTAAATTAAGAAAAGAGTTCGGGACTACCTCTCGGCAAATTTCCAAAATTAAGCTCAAAAAACGCATTTCAAGCACTTTGGTTCTATCACTAGGCGTTAGATTCCGTCATTTTCCGCGTAGTTCTGCCATATCTCATAGATGGCAGCACGAGTGAATTCCAAAATTTTTAAATGCGATTTTTACAGAATTTACGAAAAGAATATAGATTGACATTGTGTATGAACTGTTTCTGGAATACAAAAGTGGTCAATTAAAAAACAAGGCTCCTGACAAGTCGAGATTTTTAAAAGTAATAACACAAATAACGGGATTAAGGAAATTAAGGATTAAGGAGATTAAGGAAATTGAAAACTAACTTCAAAACAACGTTTTGAAAATGGATGAAAATTTTTGAACTTGGTTTTTACTTATTCACTTATTTTTTTCGGCACACAAAGAAAATACATGCATACATAAAAACAAAAGGAATTTTAGTTTATATTGTTCATAAGAATAGTGACACATAAACAAATTAATTTTTATTTTTTTTAAGGTGATGGTGATTGCGAAATCAACGACAGAAATATGGATTGAAACTCTGTTGTAACTGTTTTTCCAACACGAAAGGGGTCAAATTCATAAATAAATCTTTTAATGTTCATTGCTTTTCCTGACAGGAGAGGGCAGGATTAAAACTATTAAAATTTGATAACACTACAAGTTAGATTTGAGATTTCAATTAGAAATTACACAAATAACTTTTAAAAAATATGACATAAAATTGTAAAGATAATTTTTGGACTTCAAAATGGGTGTAATTAATGAAATAACACTTCAGATCCAAATTTTGCTGTTTTCAGCGGTAAGGGAGACTAGGCGTTAGATTTTTCTAATTAAAATCTCAAATCTAACTTGTAGTGTTATCAAATTTTACTAGTTTTAACCCTGCCCTCTCCTCTCAGGAAAAGCAATGAACATTAAAAGATTTATTTATGAATTTGACCCCTTTCGTGTTCGAAAAACAGTTACAACAGAGTTTCAATCCATATTTTTGTCGTTGATTTCGCAATCACCTTAAAAAAATAAAAATTAATTTGTTTATGTGTCACTATTCTTATGAACAATATAAACTAAAATTCCTTTTGTTTTTATGTATGCATGTATTTTCTTTGTGTGCCGAAAAAATAAGTGAATAAGTAAAAACCAAGTTCAAAAATTTTCATCCATTTTCAAAACGTTGTTTTGAAGTTAGTTTTCAATTTCCTTAATCTCCTTAATCCTTAATTTCCTTAATCCCGTTATTTGTGTTATTACTTTTAAAAATCTCGAAACTAACTTGTCAGGAGCCTTGTTTTTTAATTGACCACTTTTGTATTCCAGAAATAGTTCATACACAATGTCAATCTATATTCTTTTCGTAAATTCTGTAAAAATCGCATTTAAAAATTTTGGAATTCACTCGTGCTGCCAACTACGCGGAAAATGACGGAATCTAACGCCTAGTGGTTCTATCAAGGGGGTTCATCTTTATGCTTCGGGGGGGGGGGGGCTTAAGCTCCTTAGCTCCCTCCGTGGATGCGCCACTGCGAGAGATGTCCCGATGGACCATTGATGTGCAGGCGGAATGTGCCAATGCAAGTTCAATTTACATTTCTCGTTTGTAAACAAGGGCGTATTTAAGGGCGGGGGGGGCGAGGGGGCCCGGCCCCCCCCCCCCGAAATCGAGAAAGATTTTTTCAAAAGTAGGTGTTCGGGTCGTGTTTGCTCAAAAAAAAATCCTTAAGAAAAAAGCCCACTCTCTATTAATATTGTTTTCAAAAAGGTGTATTAAGAGAGGGTCCCTAGAGGGTCTTTCCCTCCAATACCCCTCCCCCCCCCCCGCAGAAAAAGAATTCGGATTTTTTTTTTTTTAATAAAGGTAGTTATTATTATTCGGTTTAAGTTTGCTCTTAAATTATTCACATACTTTTAGCTTGAAATACATAAATAAATAAATAATTATTGCTAATAATAATTCGTTAGATGGAACCAGACAGTGGTGCAACCCAAGAGGGCCAGGGAGCCCTTGCGCTTTACTCAAGAGAAAAAAGAACGTGTCTTGGGAAAATGAAGATATTTCAATTAGAAAACGCATAGAAAAAATCCTAATCATTTTGAATAGAAATCTTTAAATGAAAAATATTCAACACATGTAGATTATTAGTCAGCAAATTACGTTTCTCTCCTTCTTCTCATTCCCCCTTTTTTTCTAGTCAGTCAGGAAATAAGAGTCTTTAAAATAATGCTACACTCAATAAATTTAAAATAAAGTGTAATCATTCCTCCCCGGCAAGAAATTTAAAATTAAGTGTAAGTATTCCTCCAGCAAGAAATTTAAAATAAAGTGCAATCATTTTCGGTTTTAGTTTTTTCACAAATAATTTCCAAGCTTTCAGCTGAACCAAAAAAAAAAAAAATCGAAAAGAGGTAGAAGTCCAAAGCCGGCCGAGCTAGAAGGGGCACGGAATTTTCAATCTCTTTACCAATGGTGAAATTAAAGAATAGAGTGTCTTCTCAGTGGAGGGTTTAGGGTAGGAAGTCGAGGCCCGTGTGCCGCCAGCACAATGCCAACCTGTCTACCATCGCAGAGCAAAACAGCTAGGCAACCCTTCAGCGCGTGTTTCCCTTTCGCCGGCGCCTTCTTCTCCGCGCCAAAATCTAAACAAAGGCGAAAGAGGCTTTTCGCTTTGTGCTGTGCGATAAGAGATATACTCCCGTTTTCTTGGAGCTTCGAATTAGCAACTGGTCTTCAAAGCACATTTTCTGCTCTAAAGCGGCTGAGGAAGGATTCTATGAATTTTTTTTTTAGCAAGACACAATGGCGCATTCCGAAAACGTTTAAAATCAAAGCTAAATATTTTTTGAATTTGAATGCGTTATATGGTGAAATAGTGTTTCGTTTCGGAATTTTAAACATGAAACATGCATTGAATTATAGGGTCAACTTTTTTCTTTACTTCCAGATTTCTTGAAATTTATTTATAAAGTAAGGAATTTAATAATTTAAGAAATTCGCAACATGAAAAAGAAAATAATATAAATAAACATTTGACAGCAAATGTATTTGATTTAGATAGGCCACCGTAAGAACAATTTAAAATTTAATAGTAATAGAGTTTATTAATTTATATATTTATTTGTTTATTTTACACATGCTAAATTCTAATTTTCACTTTTCCAATTTCAAATTTATTAATAAATATTTCACTTCCACTTAGTTCTGCAAAAAATGTTATGCAGCGTTTTACATGTCTTGCGACAAAATCCCTTACTTGGGTTTAAATAAAAGTAAATGTGTGCGACTTATTATGATAAGTGATCAAATGCGTCAAGAATTTTTAAATAGATATTTATCTTATGACCCTTCTTTGTGTGTTCTGTACGCTGTTTCAGTGTTTGTGAATGCTAGTACTGTTAATTCACCTTTTTTTTAGGTTTGTACTCTAGGAGAATTGGTTCAAAGGAAATATTTGCTGATGATTAGCAGCTAAACTATTATTGATTGCTTAGCAATAAATATTATGGTGATATCCGCAGTGCCATCGCCCCCAGGGGATAGTAGGGGATTAGAAGCTGCCACTATTGTTCACCTGGCTGTAGGGGCAATGGGTTGGGGTGGCTGGAGGATATACTGAGCCTTATCTTTCTTTGTGTCAATAGAAGATAGTGAAAAAAGTTAAGTTGGCGAGATCTGGCAACTTAAAACTCGAACCCGTGTAAATAATGCAGGGTTGCTTTCCTACCTAAGTAAAAATGACAAAAATGTGTTTTCTGTGATCGTTTAACACGTTTTCCAAAATGGCGACTCCAAGTAGTTCGCAATTTACGATATTAAAATCTCAACGTGGAGGAAATCTCTTAAATTTTAATAATTACCTCCATCATTATCAAAAGACAAAATTAGGTGGAGATTTGATTTGGTTGTGCCGCAACAGAAAAACAAAGAAATGTGCCGGGAGGGCTATCATCGTAAACCAAAAAGCTACGGGCCATCATATCAAAATACTCTTTTTATCTCACTTTTTGAAAATGGTATTCCCTGATGTTTTTTTTTTTCTTGTTTTTTTTTTTTTTTTTTTTTTTTTTTCCAGTTTTGAACTCCTTCGTAGAAGAAGTCACAGCTTTGACATGCATGAGGACTGCGTACTATGCACCTTGCCTCCACAGATAGCATACATGTACAAAGAGATGAAAAAAACTCATAGTTTTTGAGCTACGGGAATCAGGGCCGTGCTTAGGGGGTGGCAAAATATTTTCGTGTGTGCGTGGGAGAAAAAGAACTTTTTTCTTCAAGCCATTTTCTTGCTTTCAAAATATATAAAATGCAAACGGCTCTATGGCCAATTCTTCAACAGAGACAAATTCATTTTTTGGCATATTTCAGCAAATATAAGTCTTGTTTTCTGTTTCTACTCAGCGATATGACATTCTAAAGCGGTAGGTTAAAAAATTTATTGCTAAGCCTTTATCTGACTCGTTATGGCAATACCAAGTAGGAAGCATCAAAGCTAGTAGATTTCGTATTGGCGCATATTCATGATGAAATAGTTGAAATATTGGAAATTGCAACTGAGTCAAAATGTGTAATTGAAGCCATAGGCGTAGCGTGACCAAAAGTTTTGGGGGGGCACAGGTCTCGAATTTTTGTAGTGTAGGCGGAGCCTTTGCTCCCTCCCTCCCCTTAGATTTTTCGTTGGAGGAAAATTCGTTCTTACTTTTCCAATGAATTGCACACATCATCAATCCAACTTTTTCCCCCCTCAGTAGCTAGTTACTCTACCAGGGCGGATTTAGATTCAACGGGGCCCGTAGCCCGTTACGTCTCCCCCCCCCATCAAGCCCCTTTTGTTTTTAGGAAAATTGGGGTAACAAAACCGACCATTTGTTTACTTTGTGTGTCTTTTTCGCTGAACACCCCCCCCCCCATATGCCTTTTCTCTCTTTTTGATGCCCTTGCTGTCTATTTCTTTTTTGAATTGACCTAGTAGCGGGATGGGTATCAGAAGAATGATGCAATTACCATTTTTTAAGTGGAGTGTAGAGTAGAATGTTCCCAATATCACGGGGGTCCAGGGGATTCTCCCCCGGGAGAAATTTTGAAAAATAGATATAAATTTCAGCATTTTGAGGCCTTATATGAAGTAATTGAGATGGCAAAAAAACACCCTTTAATAGTTAACCATTCGATCTAAATAAGATCGGTTTGCGTTTTGACAAATCGTTGACGATAATCGATTAGTAATCGCAGCATGAGAGAGGAGGGAGGGGGAGAAAAATACTATACATGAAAAATTTCTGAAATGAGGCATTTCATAAAGTGATTTTAAGAGTAAAACTAACAATCCCATGTGATCTTGCGGTTAGGAACACTGCCTTTGACCCTAGTGACCAAGCTTGATACCCAATATGGGAAGAAATGTAGAAATAGATCACTTACTCCAAAAAAAAAGAGAGACAGAGGAAAAAAAAAGTCATGCAAAACGCACTCATTCAAATTATAAAAACACAATTGAAACAAAATAATAGTAAACACAATAGTAAATTGTTGCTTTTAAAAAATGAATACAGCAATATATTAGTTAAAATAATTATATTTATTAAATTTTTGCAAATTATCAGCCAGGAAAATTGTCATATTACAATGACAGAACTTGAAAATATTCAAAAAAAAAAAAAAAAAAAAAAAAAACATGTACCGAAAACGATTATAAATTTCAGCCTAAATGTTCTTACTTGCCATAGCATTTGAGTAAGAAGTTTATAAATCAATTTGAGACATGACTTATGCATTCAGATTATCTATTTCTACACAAATTACGTAATGCAAAGTAGTTTTTAGACAAGAATAAATGATGTATTTTGTTGCATTATGCACTGTAAGACTTTTGTTGTTACTTGCATGTATTTAGCACTTAATTTCTTTCTAATCTATATACATAAAAGACTACTTTTGAAAACGTATGTCCGGGGTAATCTTCTAAACTACTGGACCGATTTTAACAATTTTTTCACCGTAGATAGCTACAGTAACAGGGAGCAGGATAAGCTATAATTTATTTCTAAAAAGCTTAGTTTAAAAAAAGTTATTATGGAAAACAGTTAATTTTATGTCATTTCCCCATTAAATGATTAAATTTTCAACCCATTGTTGCAAAAATTTGGTGCCATGCAGCAACAATATTGATTGTAATCATATTGAAAATTTTGAACCAAGGCTTCTCTGGAGTGAGTATGGAATTTATTGCCTTCTAAGGATTTTTATATTTATCTGAGCCAACAATCGCTAACGGGTGAAATAAAAAAATGATTTTGGCAATAGTTAGAGAATAGAAAGTGTTTATAGTCAAAAACATTTCTAAATTAGGTACATAAGATGTTTTCACTTCACCAATGTTGTCACGAGGATAGAAACTAATAATGGGACTTATTTAACGAGTAATATTTGGAAATGGTTAATTTCAGTGCGATTGATACTGTAAATATATATTTATTTTAATATACCAGCTTATAACATTTCCTATTTACTCAATTATTATTTTTAGCTTGCTATTTTTTTTAGCTTGCATTATTTTTTTTATAGTTTATTCATAACATAGCCATTGTTTACAGAAGTAGCCATTATGTTTATAGATATGCACTTTAGTGTTGGGAAATTTATGAACGAGTTTCACTAAACCACCCTACACCCACAGAAACCCGGGCAGGGCCGGGTACCCGGCTAGTATGATTATGAATGACAAATGCTTGAAAGAAACATTTAAAAAATTTAAATTTTTGATTTGTGAAGAAAGAGAATTAAATTCTATACAGAAATCCCATAGTTAAATAAATAAATTTATTTTTTTTTGTTGCATTACATGGCCGTGAGATAAAAGAAAGGAGTCATATATCTTTTTTTCATCTCTCTCTCTCTCTTCTTCTTTCACTCTCCCTCTTTCAATCAGCCAGATTTCGTGAAAATAATATTTTCAAATTAAAATTATATTTTAGCGTAGTTAGTAATTACATCGAATTAAAAAAAATATGCCTTTTAAAGAAGTAAACAAAATAGTATGATTTTATGCTTTTATAATTCTCTAAATTATTATTTTAGTAATGCCACACACTTGTAGAAGGTCACAATAATATGTGACCCGCAGAAATTGGACGGGGGAGGGGGCAACACATCCCCAGAAGCCTTGCATTAAACAATACTAGCAATCCTAAGGACTGTTTTAGGCTGAAAAAAATCTTTCAGACAATAATTTTGGCTCATAAAAGGAAATAATTTTTCTGCTGATTTTCGTCCCCTAATTTCGGGAAAATTTTGGTGCCAAACTCTGAAAATTTCGACGGAGAGCCGGAATTCCTCCGTGCCCCCCCCCTTCACCCACATACATGTGGGTAACAATTCAAAGATAAAATGAAGTAAAATAACTGCAAATGATATTCTGACGATTAATTTCCTTCTGATTTTATAAAATTTCAGGCTCCAAAAAAAAAGTGTCCAACAAGTTGGGGGGGGGGGGGGGGGGCACGTGCCCCCCTGTGCCCCCCCTCCCCGACGCTACGCTTATGATTGAAGCAACAGCTCTTGCAAGGGGTATTAAAATTTTCAATTTTCTCACCTTTAAATTTACATGATACGATTTGCTGTTCAAATTAATTTCGTTAACAAAGCAGTGCAAAAATCTACTATGAACTTAACTACTACTAATATGCTCAGTTAATAGAGAAAATGCTGAATTTTTTACCAAAGTTCAGAGAAACTGACTTTGAAATTCTCAAGGGCGAATCTAGAAGTTTCTCAAGGGAGGGGCAAATTTTTTTAATAATTTTTTTATTTTTTTACGTACCACCCTTTGCTACATACCGTGGTTTACATATGTTTTGCTACATACCGTGGTTTACATATGTTAAATACAAAAATTTCAGTCCTTAATTTCGAAACACTTCTGGCGTGTAACCTGAATCCTCCCTTTCCCTGATAGCATCGAAGTCATCTAAATTTACGGTTTTTTTTTTTTTTTGAACTTCAATACAGAAAAATTGTGGGGAGAGAATTTTTGGGGTTCTGTCCCCCAACTTCTATCCTCCTGACATCATCAGAGATTGTCTAAAAATTGCGTTTCTTTTTGGAATTTTAATTTCAAAACGTCTTCCGGGAAGAGTTTCGAACAAAACATCTGTCCCAAATGTCATCAAAGACTGGATGCAATTGCTCCCCTTTCCTTTCCTTTTTGCCTTTAATTCCAAAGCACTTCCAGAACTTGCACTTTTGCCTTTAATTCCAAAGCAGGAGCCCTCACCCCAACGAAACCAACGAAAACATAATCAAAGATCGCCTAAAATTCCATTTTTTAAGATTCAGTATCGAAAAGTTTCAGATGTAGTAACCTTCACTTCAAGGGAAGGATTGCTCTCACTTTGGTTCAATCCTGAAGTTCTAAAATTTCAGCGAAGGATTTAGCTCTCAAATTGGAAATGAATACTAATGAAATTTTTTTTCCTCCTGTGCCATCTCTTCGTAGAAAGAGTGTTAAACAAACAGTTTTCTTCGAGTCAAATGATCAACTAACAGACGATCCGGAAAGAAATTATTTCATACATTTTTTAACACTCTTCTTGATAGAGCTATTATGTCCACTGAGGAGCGTTTTCAACAAATAAAAAAATTCAACAAGAAATTTGGACTTCTTTGCAAATATTCTAGCATTAAAAGCTTTGGAAAAGCATGACTTCATAACCAATTGCAATAACTTGCCGTTGGAGATTTGGAGATAGACAATGTGAATAGGGATGCACCGATTAATCGGCAGTACCGATTAATCGGCCATAATCGGCAGTACCGATTAATCGGCCATAATCGGCCACTTAGCCGATTATTCATAATCGGCAAAATCGTGCCGATTAATCGGCGGAAAAAATATTTTCTAATATTATTTTTAAAAGTATACTTGCACTGTGAAACTATGATGAATAATTTTATGAATAGTAATAATAATTATCACAGTTAATATAAAGTTTTTAATAAATTAATCTTCTTATTTTAAATAAATGTACACATAGACAATGTTGCAACATTTTTCATGTGTCAGTATTTTTCTTTTTAGCACAGTGCTTTTAGATAACCTCTAATTTTCACAAAGAATAAAAGTCTTGAGTTAAATAGCTACTAATATTGAACTATTTCAATTAAATGCACTCCTAAATTAGAGTGCTCACCACAAAACTCCCCTCCACCCCTTTTTTTTTTAATTTTTATGTTTAGTAACATAGTTAACAATGTGTTAATATAATATAATTGACAATAATATGGAAATTGGTTTTAAGAAATAGGATAAAATTTTGAAATTATTTTTGAGAAATTAGGAAAATGGAAAAATTAATAAATAGTATATATTTCCTCTCATAAATAGATTACTATTTCTAAAATAACAATTGTAAACGAAAGAAGAAAGCAGTGATGGTGAAATTGGTAGTATTAAAAAAATTATCATGATCATTAATCGGCTTGACCGATTAATCGGCCGATTATCAACAGCCGATTAATCGGTAATCGGTAATCGGCCAATTTGCTTATCAGTGCATCCCTAAATGTGAATGGAACTGATTTATACACAGAGTTAAAGTTCTTATAAAATTAATTTCAGAAACTTTAATTTCAATACTAGATACACTTAAATATTTATTTGGGAAGTTTCCAAAATGCTTTACTAAATGTTATCATTGCTTTACGAATTTTACTAACTTCCAGTTACAGTTGTAGGCAGTCTTAGGGCTCTAGCACTAACATCGATTGAAAATGATTTATGTATTTCTTTAGATTTTTCAGAATTTTTTTTAGATTTTTTTTTTCCTCTTTTTTTTTTTGTCTTTCTTTTTTCAAAAACAATGTTTGTTTCAGGTAATTTTTGTGATTCCTAAGTCTTTATTTTTTAACTAAATTCACATAATACAGTGAACTCTCACTTATGCGCCGGCCCAAGAGACCAACAGAAAAAGACGCATAAGTGAGAGAGACGCATAAGTGAACAAGCCAATTCAAAAGTCTAAAATGCAACATAAGTTCTCCTGAGAGCATGAATAAGAATGTTTCGATGGAAAATGGTCATATTACTACGGTTTGGCAACTACTGAAACATTATTGCAATGATAAGGAGAAAACAAAAATTGTAGCATACCTAATCACAAACTATATAACAGTCACCCAAGTGCAGAAAACGTTCCTTTGCGCCACCCCAATTGGAGGAAATCGCTAACCATGCTGTAGTATACCAGTTCACGTGGGGGCTCATATGTGTAAAAAAAAATCTTTCGATTTTATGCAGTAGTTTTTGCTCTAGCGTGGCCACAAAAACTAGTCACATAGACAGACATTTTCCAAAAATGGTCGAAATTAACTCAGGACGTGCAAATCCGTCGAAATTTGAAGCTCGAATTTTTTTTCGAATCCAATATTTCCTTCTACATATTAGACATAGAAAAAAGTAAAAAGGTTTTAAACTTACCAGATATTTTAATTTTCCAAAGATTAAAATTTAACCAGACTAAAAGTTAAAAAATAATTTATCAGCATGGGGGCGAGTTTCACATAGTCGTAAGATGTGTAATGAGTCAATTAGCTATTAATGCAGCTATTAACTTTTGCTCAATGCCCTATGTTTTTTGTCCCCCAATTATCTTTTAATTAGAATTGTCACTTTCGACTATATCCAAATTATGAAAGTAACACTCAAACGTAGTTTTTCATTATATTATCCGAGTTGAAGTAACTGCTTATTTTTTACATAGAAATTAATAATAAAAAATATACTTGAACTCACCAATCTACGGTTGAAGAACATGCATTTAGTATAGTATTTTACTTTATATCATAAAGTATAGTATTTTAATTTATAACAAAATAAATCTATGTTAAATGTAAAACATTTAAATTTTTGAGCAGTTATTTTAGGATTTCAAATGCTCAAAAAAATTTCTGGTGGCGCGAGATTTGTATTTTATCCTCATCAATTTCATTTGCTTAAAGTAAACAAATATTCACCTGTAGGCTTGCTTGTTTGTAACTCTAAATAAAGATAAAAGACACGTTCTTTACAAATTTGAAAGTAATATCCTTAATAATACTGTAATAAATACTGAGGGCTAAACTGTTATACATATTGGATTGGGTGAATAAAAAGAAGTACGTTATTTAATATTAAAGTTAATGTTAAAGGCTAAACTGTAATACATATATTGATGTATTATGAGGTATGAAGCCAATTTATCTTAAAACTAATGCTGATACTAAAGTACAAACTAGGGGTGAAAGTGGACTCCAGTAAAATTTTCTGAGGACTTAATGAAATTTTCTGAAACTATTAGAAAACTTACTCCCCCCCCCTCATTCTTTAAAATCTGAAACAATATATTTTTTAAACACCTTGTACTATTGTTATTCTTCAGAAATGAAAAAAAAAAAAAATAAATAAGATCCAAATAACGGACATCGGAAACGGCAGTTAAAAGTTTTCTTAAACGGCAAATCAAAATTTCGGAAACGGCAGCCCAAAATTTTCGGAAATTTCGGATCACAAATACCCCTGGTACAAACATTTTTTAGTCTAAAAAAATAGCGTGGAGTGCTCGATATCAATTCGTTATAATTTTTTACTAGTTGGATTCCAAAATGTAAAAAAAAATGTCCGAGTTAGTTTAAAAATGTCATACAAAAACACTCCACGCTTTTAGAACAGTAACACTCATTTTCTTGTCAGTAATTTCATACAAAGGATTATTTTTTACTTTTTAGTTTATCAAACTCCGAAAGCGTGTTTTTTTTTTTCAAACTATAATTTTTTAGTTTCCAATATTCAGTGAAAGTTCAAAAATTTCGCCTTTCTACTTATTTTAAAATGAGTTCAAAAAGTCTCGTTCCACATTCCATTCTTCACATTCCAAGGTGGCGCCCAGCCCCACCTTTTCATAACAAGTTTTGGGTTCGTTACATCAAATGGCTTTTATCGCTTACTTGGCGAACAGCAATAATTTTTCCTACTGTAGTGGCCAAAAATGGCGGACAAGTAGTCTTGCTTCTCAAATTGTAATCCGGAAGGACAAATTAGCAGGTGGTCATTGTGGAGATGGACACAATGGTTTTGGGGTTGCCAAGCGATGGCAGTTAGGATTACACCAATATTATGAACCATATGAGGGAGGGGGGCATATCTCAACATTATCAAAGGACTTTCTGCCAAGACATCATTCTTACTATTTCTTTTATGTGTTTAATTTTAACAATTTTTCATTTTCAGTTGTCATTAGAAATAAATTTTAATAAAAAAGGAATCATTGTCTATATAATTACAATCAACTACTTATGAATATTTTGATACAAAATTATATTTTCGAAAAATCTGATGAAACTTGGGATAAAATAGTTATTATTAAAACAAAATATTCAATGCTTTTTCGTGGAATTTCAAATGATCAGTTCAAAATTATGGCATGGTACACTTGAAACCATCAAAGGATTAACAATTTTTTTATTTATTTATTTATTTTTTTTTTTTTTTGTACACGCCATAACTGATGAAAGGACAACATGAAGATTTTTATTTTATTCTTTTGCAGAAATTTACTTGATAATGATACAATACAACATTATAGTTTGACAAATACGAAATAATATCCATATATGTTCGGTCTGTTTTAAAGAATGCATTGCAATGTAAAAATTATAAACCATGTTTTCACAATATTGACATCAACTGCAATATACATTTTTAATACATAAACTGAGAGCAATCTAGTCTTGAAAGGATTACTCCAAAAAAAATTTTCCTTTTTTTTTGTTTAGATTTCCATGTTCATGTTTCCAGACCTCGTAGAGACTTAGAAAGAAAATCGACACAAAATATCATCGAATGATTGTCAGGAAAAAATGTAAAATACTGGTGATATTAATCATTAGATAGAATAACATTCATTTATTCAATGTTCTAGGACAGTGGTGGCCAACCCGCGGCACGCGTGCCACAGTGTGGCACGGCGGAGTATTAAGAGTGGCACGCGAAGACTTATTGAACTTTTTTCAAAATTGAGAAAATAATGTGGTTTTCAGCACTTTTGTGGAACTTTTTAAACCTTATTTTCATAGTTGAAAACACCCCTTTAAAATCTTACGGCTAATTCATTTGTATTTAATTATAAATACAGGGTGAGTTCGATCGAATCTGCAATACGAAAAGGGGTGATAGAAGAGCCCAAGTGGAGTATAGAACCACCCATTAGCGGTGTCAATTCGTAACCGTAACCGAGTTATGGTATATTTAAGGAAAATTCGCAAAAAAACAAAATTCTGAGAAAAAGACCAATTTCTGAAGTTTCTGTTGGGTCTACGCACAAAATAAGCACATATTTCAAAAGAGCAGAAAAAATCCTTTAAAATGACATCTTTTTCATCAAGATAGTCGCACTTTATAGCGAGTTACAAGCTTTCAAACACTGGAAACACTCAAAAATGAAATTTCATCAAACTTTTCAGTCAAAAATTTCAGAAACAACCGTATGAGCTACAACCGGTCAAATGCACCAAAAACTTTCCCATTTCACTAGCTTTCAGATGATACAACAGAAAATCATATTGGGCTTCAAGTTCAGCAGATATTCTGGCTTTTGTTTGAAACAGTATGAAAATCGTCCTTTGTCAGAATATGGAAACCAGCAAAGAGTCAGACTTTTATGTTCTAAATTTTCTATTTCATGTAAGTGTACTGGTTTATTTATTCAAGAAAAGGAAAATTTTATAACTAAATATTAAATTGTAACACTTTATTAAGTTAATAATCACAACAGAAGATAACAACACGTAGAAACAAAGGAAGCATTACTTTAACGCGCTTTTCACAAAGAAAAATTCAAAATTAAATGAGTTACACTAACATCTATGAGTACATTTACATGTAAACAATCCTCAACATTTCCCAGAGCTACTGAAATTATCATCCCCCACACCGGATAGATGCCCTTGGCCTTTTAAGAGCAAAAACTACCGTCGCTCTCAATGAAATTTCATTTCTCACTTTTGCTACTGCTCCATCAAGCCAAATGCGCAAGTCCTGCAAACTGGTTGCATCTGAGCAGTAAACTGCTTGTTTCAAGAATCTCCAAACAAAGAAGTTCACTGGCGTCAGGTCTGGTGATCTAGGTGGCCAAGGAATAGGACCCAAATGACAGGATGAATGGACTCTATGAAATGAAATTTCATAGAGAGCGACGGTAGTTCTCGCTCTTAAAAGGCCAAGGGCATCTATCCGGTGTGGGGGATGATAATTCCAGTAGCTCTGGGAAATTTTGAGGATTGCTTACATGTAAATGTACTCATAGATGTTAGTGTAACTCATTTAATTTTGAATTTTTTTTTTGTCAAAAGCGCGTTAAAGTAATGCTGCCTTTGTTTCTACGTGTTGTTATCTTCTCTTGTGATTATTAATTTAATAAAGTGTTACAATTTAATATTTAGTTATAAAATTTTCCTTTTCTTGAATAAATAAACCAGTACACTTACATGAAATAGAAAATTTAGAACATAAAAGTCTGACTCTTTGCTGGTTTCCATATTCTGACAAAGGACGATTTTCATACTGTTTCAAACAAAAGCCAGAATATCTGCTGAACTTAAAGCCCAATATGATTTTCTGTTGTATCATCTGAAAGCTAGTGAAATGGGAAAGTTTTTGGTGCATTTGACCGGTTGTAGCTCATACGGTTGTTTCTGAAATTTTTGACTGAAAAGTTTGATGAAATTTCATTTTTGAGTGTTTCCAGTGTTTGAAAGCTTGTAACTCGCTATAAAGTGCGACTATCCTGATGAAAAAGATGTCATTTTAAAGGATTTTTTCTGCTCTTTTGAAATATGTGCTTATTTTGTGCGTAGACCCAACAGAAACTTCAGAAATTGGTCTTTTTCTCAGAATTTTGTTTTTTTGCGAATTTTCCTTAAATATACCATAACTCGGTTACGGTTACGAATTGACACCGCTAATGGGTGGTTCTATACTCCACTTGGGCTCTTCTATCACCCCTTTTCGTATTGCAGATTCGATCGAACTCACCCTGTATAATACGTTATAATATGGTCAAAAGCTTAATCTGGAGATGTAATCGTGCGTTACATAAATGATTTGGGCAAGAATCCAAGGAGCGGGAGCTGTTGCGAACGTTCCCAAAACCCTAAATGATTCTGAGGATTCCGACTCAGACTCGGATGGTATTTTAACGGATGGTACAACTTAATCACGCTCTACCAAGGATGATTTAGCAAATGACCAGAAATTTGAATTATCACTGCCAGGGAAGTCTTTGGGCTAAAACTTTCTAAATTAATTTATCTGTTAGCCACTGTCAGACCTAGGAGAGAGCTTCGGGCGGCAAAACTAAAGTGTATCGAAAGTCCAAATGCGGTTCTAAAAATGTGTCACAACCTCCCTAGGGCCCCAAAAAATTCTTAAAATTACGTTTTTCACCCTCTTATAGCAGAAAATTTCTGGAGAAGTGCTCCACCCCCACTTCCTTTCCTATGATCCCTAAGTTTAGAAATGCATTTTTAGTGCATAAATTCTAAACATTTCCAGAGAAAAGCCGTTTTTCTACCTTTTCTCTTAAATTATCCAAATGTATCCTAAAATGACATTTTTGAAACTTCAATTTCAAAGAGATTGCAGTGCGGATTCCCCGTTTCCTTGCCTGACGTCGCCAATTTTGTGTACGTGCTTTTAAACGAAGGAGCTTTCAAATCTCCCAACCTCTTCCTTAACATCACCAACTATTACACGAATTGCATTTTAATTTAGAAAACTTCCTTGTGAAGGGCTACCGTACCCACGGTTTCTCAAACGTTACTACAAAAGATGCCGTAAAATTAAAGTTAAACCGCGAAGAGATGGCGGGTCGATTGGAAACGGAAACGGACCACTTCATTTAAAAATAGGTTGGATAAGCGAGAAAGCACAACTTCACTGCTTAAGCGTTCTAGCAGATCCAACCTATTTCAAAATGAAGTGATCCGTTTCCGCTTCCAGTCGATCCACCATCTCTTTGCGGTTCAACTATACGTGTTTACGATTTCAGTTTTGAAAACACTCCGAGGGATATCTCTACATTCTCCCTCTTATTTAAAGTCTACAGATGCGGCCTAGACCTGACTTCGTTCTCAATAACTATTTAAACAAGAAGTTCTGTCAAGAACTAAACGAGCCTACTTTCCCGTACATCGATATCGGCATTCTAGCATCTGATCAATATTCTATTAATTATCTGAAACTGAAAATTATGTCAAACATACCTTTATAGCACTTAAAGCTGATTTCTAAAAGCAAAATATACCCCTCTCATCAGATGAAATAAACACGTAAAAAGTAAATGAACGAGTAAATAAAGTTTTGTCGCACCATTTAAAGAATGTAACTGTCATAGTTATTCCGTAGAAAAATTCCACAATCGTTTTCAGAAAAAAAAAAAATAAGCAAACACATAAAAGAACAAAGAACATCAAAACACATTTTATCAAAGAAAGAAATAAAATCGTTCGTTAATAAAATGTCTCGAATTTCATTTTTAATCCGTTGCCAGTTAATAAATATAAATAAAGAATAAAATGCTCTCGTGAATGAAAAATTTTTGTTAACAAAAAACATCGTCTGCCGAAAAAAAAAACCATAATAATAATAATAAATTAAACAAAACAAATAAATAAATAAATAAACAAAAAATCGTCTGCCCAGTCAGTCATTTTTTCTGAGCCCGCATTTCCGCCGTGTTTGCGGAGTCAGAGTCGGAATCAGAGTCCTCACAGAAGATTATTCAGAAAAGTACTTTACAATACATTATTTATCAAAACCATTTTCTTACAAAGTTAGTTTGAAGGAAATCTGCCTTTAAGTTCAGAATCAATATTCAATTAAAATTTCCCCGTAGGAGCTCATGTTAAAAAATTTTATGAACGGTTCATCATTGAACGAAAAATGGTTCAAATTGAAAAGTGAAATATGGGAATGAGTCTCTCCGAGATCTTTTGAACAAAGAAAAGTTTATTTAATTCGGACGGTTCACTTAAAAGTTATTGGGTGGGGAAAGGTTGTTTGAACGGTGCAATGTTGAACGAAAAACTGTTCAAATTGAAAATTTAAATACGGTAATGAAGTATCCTTGCCGAGATCTTTCGAACAAAAAAAAGTTTGTTCAAATCGGACTGTTCACTCAAAAGTTAGCATCCCGGGACAGGTTTTTTGAACGGTTCAAAGTTGAACCAAAAATTGTTCAAATCGAAAAATCAAATATGAGAATGAGCTGTACTCTCCGAGATCTTTCAAACGGAAAAAAGTTTATTCTATTCGGATGGTTCACTCAGAAGTTATTAGGTGGGGAAAGGTTGCTTGAACGGTTCAATGTTGAACGAAAAAATGTTCAAATTGAAAATTTAAATGCGGTAATGAAGTATCCTTGCCGAGATTTTTCGAACAAAAAAAAGTTTATTTAAATCGGACTGTTCACTCAAAAGTTATTAGGGGTGACAGCTTGCTTGAGCGGTTCAATGTTGAACGAAAAATTGTTCAAATCGGAAATGTAAATACGGGAATGAAGTATCCTTGATAAGATCTTTCGAACAAAAAAAAGTTTGTTCAAATCGGACTGTTCACTCAAAAGTTAGCATCGCGGGACAGGTTTTTTGAACGGTTCAAAGTTGAACCAAAAATTGTTCAAATCGAAAAATCAGATATGGGAATGAGCTGCACTCGCTGAGATCTTTCGAACAAAAAAAAATTTATTCCATTCGGACGGTGCACTCAAAAGTTATTAGGTGGAGAAAGGTTGCTTAAACGGTTCAATGTTGAACCAAAAGTGTTCAAATTGAAAATATAAATACGGTAATAAAGTATCCTAGCCGAGATGCTTCAAACAAAAAAAAAGTTTGTTTAAATCGGACTGTTCATTCAAAAGTTATTAGGGGTGGCAGCTTGATTGAGCGGTTCAATGTTGAACGAAAAATTGTTCAAATCGGAAATGTAAATACGGGAATGAAGTACCCTTGAAAAGTTCTTTCCAACAAAAAAAAGTTTGTTCAAATCGGACTGTTCATTAAAAAGTTAGTATCGCGGGACCGGTTTTTTGAACGGCTCAAAGTTGAACCAAAAATTGTTCAAATCAAAAAATCAAACATGGGAATGAGCTGTACTCGCCGAGATCTTTCCAACAAAAAAAAGTTTGTCCAAATCGGACTGTTCATTCAAAAGTTATTAGGGGGGGGGACAGACAGACCGACCGACCGACCGACCGACCGACACACAAATTCCCCATCTCAATACCCTACTTTCAAATTTTTAATTTTTCGATATTCATTTTACCTTTTTATTTTTTTAACTTGGCGATATTTTTTGGACTTGGCGATATTTTTTTAACTTGGCGATATTTTTTGGACTTGGCGATATTTTTTAGATGCATTAAGCTACTTTTAATACTTTTTTCGTATTTCTTCTATTTTTAACGGGAAAGTAGGCTAAAAAGACTTCACACAATGTCGCGAAAAATTTCAATGGAAACCCTGAAAGGTACCTTTCTCCTATCGTTTTCAAATAAAACCTAAAGTCACATTTTTAGGACAATTTCGAACACGCTTTGGAAGATATGAATTTGATAACATTAAGGTTTCGCTCTATGTGACAGTCTATAGTTGTACTTTTTAAACTTCAATATTGAAAATTTTCCAGAGAGCGAGAGCCCCTGCTAATTTACCGTTTAAATAACCTGTCCAAAGATGCAAAAGGCGAGTTTTCCCTGCAGAGCTTCTTCACTGCTCAAACTTAGAGAAATATTGTTGTATTTGAGTAAAATTTATACAATCAGCCCATAAATAAAAAAAAATCCCCTTTTTATCATTGAAAAATTCAAAGTGGCACGCGAAACATTTTTTCTCTCGAAAGTGGCACTTTTCCCAAAAAGGTTGGCCACCCCTGTTCTAGGATATGTGAAGTTGCATTTCGCTGGTTTAAATTTGTTTTTTCCTGAATTTCTGCTTCTCTTTATTTTTTCTTTTAATGTTACTTAGTCAACACAATAATTAGGCAATATGTCAAGTATAACGCTGGATGTGTCAAAATAATTCATTTTTAAGACTATTTTAACGCGCGCTAATCATTCACCTAGGACAATAAAATATCGTGCGAACGGTGAATTTTAGGGAATTGCGCTAAATGCAAAACGAGTTTGATAAGGAGCCAAATGCGGCATCCATTCCTTCTCCTTGCTCTGCGATGGTAGACAGGTTGGCATTGTGCGTACCGCACAGCATGAATTCAAAGAAGGCTCATGACCCCCCTTAAGGAGTCCAAAGAGATCTTAAAATTTCGCTTTTACAACGTGTAATTTAATTGCAGTTTCAAGACTTCAAAATCCAAAAATTTTCTGAAGAAAGTTCTTTTCCCGCTTCTTCTTTAATACCTTGGTCAAACATTGCCTCAAATGGCATTTTAGAGATTTAAAATTCAAATAGTTAACGGCAGTTGATATCCCCCTTACTTTTCTATAGTGTTTAGTTAGCTCTAAAATGTTTTTGTTTCTTTTTCTTTCACGTGTGGCTCTCGTTTTTAGAGGGATCTTCGTGGAATTCTTGGATGATATGTTTTTGCTCTTGGGGGTAATGGGCACCTCCGTTAAAAGTAAAATATTGAACCTTCAGTTTCAAAAAATAGAGCTTAAAATTGTATTCTTGAAACTTCAATGCCGCATAATTTCGGGCAAAGCGCCCGAATCCTGCTTCTTCTCCTGGCGGTATTAAAGATAACCTAAATAAAAATGTTTTTAAAACATTAATTTCGAAACATTTCGGGAGAGAGTCCTTGCTAACGTTACTACCAAAGATGGTCTAAAGTTAAGATGGCTTAAGGTTTCAATTTTGAAAATTTTCGGAGGAAGATCCCTAACCACTTTTTGTCTCTTAAAACGTCTCCAAAGAGAACGCGAAATTGCGCATCTATGTGTCGAAAAGCTTTCAGGTGAGGGTCTTTGAACTTTTACTTCCCAAAGCTAACTTAAATAAGACTTCAGTTCAAAAAAAAAAAAAAACTCATCTTCTTTACTGTTACTCTATCATGAAGAAATATATCCTGAGCTGTGCTTCAGTGTCAAAATATTTCAGGAGCGATGCCCCGAGTCTTCTCAATTCCTTTAACGTCACTAAAGATAGCCCGAAATTGTGTGTTTAGAATTGAAGTTTCAGTAAGTTTCCCAGAGGAGTCTTGATTCTCCAACGTCATCAAAGATAGCATGAATAATTTCAATTTTGAAAAAAAGTTTTGGAGGGAATTTAAACTTCGTAATTTTCGATCTTTTCCAAAAATTACAATATTTTAATTCAGTTTGAAAATTTCTACCTGTTACCTGTCTTACAGTAATAGCGAAAAAAAAAAAGAAAGTTTGGGGGGGGGGGACTAAGCTTGATTATATGAGCCCCCTCCGAAATAAAAACCTATATACGCCACTGTTTGTAAATGAAGTTCTTTGTTTATACACCATATAAAAATAAATTTTATAAAAAAAGGTAAAATCGACTTCAAAAACGCAGCTGAAAATTGCTCGAAAAAGTAAAAAATAAATTAATATTTGAAAAGCATCGATACCACTTTTAAACATGAATTTTGAAGTCGGTGCCGAAACAGTTAATAAAATCATTCGTACCCATTGGTTGTACAATTTGATTGATTTTTCCTCTCAAACAACACTTGAAATTGATTATGAAACATTTATGGTTGTTTTTATTATGAAACATGTAACCGAAGAATGACGAATGATTTTATTAACTGTTTTGGCACCGACTTCAAAACTCATGTTTAAAAGTAGTACCGATGGTGTTCAAAGAATAAATTTATTTTTTACTTTTTATAGCAATTTTCAGCTGCGTTTTTGAAGTCGGTTTTACTTTTTTTTTTTTATAAAATTTTATTTTTATTTCATTCTTTTCAGTGTAATTGTATACCCGGAAGAGTGTCATGTTGCCATCATGACGCTTCATCTCACTTTATTAACGCGTTAAAAATTTTAAACGATTGCCACTAAAAAAAATATTGTGTTAATTTCTGGGATTTAATTAAAGCATGTTTAAAATACAAGTTTTCAGCCGATTATACGGATAAAACTGGCCAACAGGTTAATCTGCAAAGTGGCCATTTACTGCCGATTCATTATTACTGCATCACTAAATTTAACCTTTAAAAGTTAAGGTGATGGGACCTGATAGGAACCTGGAAATATATTTTTTTAAAAATTGGGGAAATCAGGACTAAATATTTTCTATCAGTAAAACTGCGGTTTTCATGCAGCATAAGCGTATGACGTAGACGCTGCATTTTTTTCCTGCAGCTTGAAAATCCACCGACTCGCTCGAGGATCAACTGATGCTCTTGCCAATGAGAGCCCAGCGTCTTTACCGTAAAGCCACTCTATCGGCGAGCGACATAGCAAAGAGTGTGCGCATGAAATTCCGTTCATGATGCGCAAAGAGTATGCGCATGGACGGAATTCTGAAGATTTCCCTCAATTTCTTCCGGATTCCGTTCTCAAACCCCGCATCATGGGACCATGGGACCACCAGGAAGGTGTACTCTTTCAAACAAAAAAAAATTATCCAAATCGGACTATTCAGTAAAAAGTTATGCGTGGTCATACATTAAAAAAAATATATATGTATACCGATCGACTATAGAACCTCCTCCGTGTTTTCGTCGGTTAAAAAACATTAAATAAGCCTGTAATTTGAAAGAAAAACAGAAGAAAAACGAATTTGAATTTTGACATATCGCATTCAAATTCTGTTTTTCGCAATAACGAATTGTATTTGTAATAAGTGTGTGTGTTCAGGTGTGGACCCCGAGTTTCTTCACCTCTTAACTCCCTTTCGCTAATCTAAAGATCATCTAAAACTGCGATTTTAGAGCTTCATTTTTTTTTAAATTTCGGGGAAGAATCCCCGACCCCCTCCTATATGATTAGATGTATAATAACAGAGCTTTTAAAGTTTTAATTTTGGAAAATTAACGGGGAAGCGTCTCGAACCTCCTTTCCCCCTAACATCGCCAAAGATCGGCTGATAATGCCTTTTTAAGACTACAATTTTTGAATATTGCCGGAGAAAAAACCTGTGTTTTACTCGTAAGATACGTTTGAACTCATTAGGGAGCAGCCTATTTCATACATCCCTCGACTTTTTTTGTTTTCGCGACGGCCTTGAGCAAACCACGGGATCCGTTTCTGCGGTGTGCAATGAAATTCGTTTTCTCGAATCAAATATTACTGTCTGCTTTTTAGCTTACATTCCCGTTAAAAATAAAAGAAAGAAGAAAGAAGTATTAAAAGTGGCTTAATGCATCTAAAAAATATCTAAAAAAAAAAGTCACAAAAAAACAAAAACGTAAAATAAATATCAGAAAATTAAAAAATTGGAAAGTGGGGTATTGAAATGGGGAATTTGTGTGTCGGTCTGTCTGTCCCCCCCCCCCCTAAATAACTTTTGAATGAACATTCCGATTTGAACAAACTTTTTTTTGTTGGAAAGATCTCGCCGAGTCAGGGACGTCATTTCAAGTTTTTCCAGGGGGGGGGGGCAAAGGGTGAAAACGCAATGCAATTTCATCGGAAATCAGCAAAAACCACGCCCACTTATATGTAAATACGTTGATTTCTCAAAGTCAGGTTGCCCCCCCTGCATAAGCGTAGCGTCGGGGGGGCACAGGGGGCACGTGCCCCCCCAACTTGTTGGGCACTTGTTCTTTAGAACCTGAAATTTTATGAAATCAGAAGGAAAATAATCGTCGGAATATCATTTGCAGTTATTTTCCTTTATTTTGTCTTTGCATTATTACCCACATGTATGTGGGTGAAGGGGGGGGGGGCACGGAAGAATTCCGATTCTTCGTCGAAATTTTCAGTGTTTGGCACCAAATTTTTCCCGAAATTGGGGGACGAAAATCATCAGAAAGATTATTTCCATTTATGAGCCAAAACTATTGTCTGAAAGATTTTTTCTTTTGCCTAAAACAGTCCTTAGGATTGCTATTATTGTTTAATGTAAGGCCTCTGGGGATGTTTTGCCCCCTCCCCCGTCTAATTTCTGGGGGTCACATTTTATTGTGACCTCCCCCAAGTGTGTGCCATTACTAAAATAATAATTTAGAGAATTATAAAAGCATAAAATCATACTATTTTTTTTGCTCCCATTCAAGGCATATTTTTTTAGTTCGATGTAACTACTAACTATGCTAAAAAATAATTTTAATTTGAAAATATTATTTTCACGAAATCTGGCTCATTGTAAGAGGGAGAGAGAGAGAGATGGGAAAAAAGATGTATGATGCCTTTCTTTTATCTCACTGCCATGTAATGCAATGAAAAAAAAAAAAAAAAACAATTTATTCAACTATGGGATTTCTGTATAGAATTTAATTATCTTTCTTCACAAATCAAAAATTTAAATTTTTTATTTGTTCCTTTCAAGCATTTCTCATTCATAATCATACCAGAAAAAAATTAAGTGCTAAATGCATGAAAGTAACAAGAAAAGTCTTACAGTGCACAATGCAACAAAATACACCATTTATTCTTGTCTAAAAACTACTTTGCATTACGTAATTTGTG